>JAKELG010000114.1:0-141345 GCA_021527035.1 Lactarius vividus
ACATCGTTCTGGGACGATCGACAAGCGAACTTCTGCGACTGAAAAACGACTATCTGCGACGTCGGGCATCAGCGTGTCAACAGGGAGCGAAGCCGGAAGTGCGGCGGGGCGTGGGCGGGGCGACGACACCGGGGACCTGAGCGACCCTGAGGACTCAGAGACCCCTTGGACGTGCACACTTGTTGTGTCCCGGGTCGGCAGCAGCAGCGCCTTGCCGGCGCGGGGCTCGCCTGACGGCAGTGGAGGGAGCGACGGTGCTGCAACGGTGCGCGTGCGCGTCGCGACGTTCTCGCCGACACCCCACCATCCGAAAGTCGTCGCATTGCTCAAAGTGCCGTTCCCACTGCCGGACATCATTGTCGACCAGATGCAGGTGTGCCGCCGCGCGGTGAGCGCACAGGGTATCGCCCGGCCGAGCTGGAACACGGATGCGCCGGAAGGGCTCGTGCTAACCGCGGAGGAGATCAAGGACATCGTTTCGTCGACCGGGTTGTGGCTCGTCGTGCGGGAGAGTATTGGGGGCGTCGGGAAGGTCAGCAGGAAGGGGGATGGGTGGCGTATCCGCCCATAACCTAGATGGATGCCGCAGTACACGTGTCCGCATTTCAGGGCACGGGAGTCAAGGTATATAATTCGAGTAAGAACTATTTATTTTACCCCTCCCTATCACCTTTTGTTTTGCTTCTACGATTCCCCTTTCCCCCCATAGTACGCCACTTTGGTGGCCTGGTTTCCGTTCCTTGCTTTCGTGGAGACTACTATTTATTGGTTGGAGTGGAATATGATGTATTATGATCGAGGTGGTGCCCTAAGTCGCACCGGATACTTGTCTCAGGAGATACCAATCGATTCTGCTTTTTCAAAGTAGAATCACAGTCGAATATTGTCTTAAGATTGGACACTCTGACAGACCACATGGAAATCGTATTGACGTTTTTCTGGTGAACTTGGAAGGAATTAAAAACTTCCAGCAGAGTGCTCTCGGTGCTCAGTCCCGTTCTTCTTGTGGGCCTCTGGCCGACAGATAGTAAAATTGTTATCACGTCTCGTATTTGGTAAATGGGGTGGTACTGTAATACAAATTTAAACAATGCATTACTGGTGGTGGAGACAATGGAAATGTAGCAGGCATTTGGTATAACGAACTTCATATTTAAACCACGACCAAACGTCATGTCCAAATACCGCTTCACCTTCATCCATATCACAGATTTCGTGTGTATCTCGACTTGAATCACGGAAGTGGCAATTCCCGCCTCCATACCATTCCTAGTCGCTGGAAGAATGAAAAGAACGACTTCGCGGGCACATAACCTTTATATGTTGACTGCCACCATGCAGCAAAGGTTCCTATAAGCAAAAAAACGTATGAGGACATCTCCCTGCACATATACAACGACCAACAAACCTTCAATAGGACCGAGCTCCCCAAAGCCCAACACCTCGATCGCCCACGGCGCCAGAATCACAAGGATCCCCAACGCAGTAATAGCGAAGAATACCGGGTGCTCCTTTGCATACCCCCAGACGTCCCCAATGACTTGTGCCGCCTTCTCATAGGCGTCTTTCATCACCTGGCCCATAGGCGCCCCTGCCTTGAGCGCGTTCTCCAAACCGTTGAGGACTGAGGCGGCAAGGCTTCCATACCACCCTGTCTCGCAGACAATGTCTTGTAGATGCCGAAAGAGACGCTCGTCGTTGGTGTCAGCGTCGTAGAGAACTGATAGAATGTCTGCAGCCTGAGATTTAGTGGTTTGTAGGTATGGTTCCTTCTCGTGGGGGGAGCCGAGGGAAGGCTGTTCTTCTAATACATCGTAGTGGGAAGAATGGCCCAAGTAAAGGCACTCATAGATTGCGTTGAGGGGGTGCATTGTTCGGAGTATTAGTCAAGGGGGTGGCGGGAACCAAACATCCTGTCAGATTTTATCTTGTAGGCGGCTCTTTACTACATAAACGAAAACGTTGCAGCCGCACAGCCTGTCGATGCAAAGCAATTGCACTGCCAACACAGATGAAGGTGTCGCTGAAAGGGAAGGAAGGAAGGAAGGAGTGTGTCGCAAAAATTTTGGGGTATAATCGTGCCAGCCTATAATGGACTTATAATAGCCATTTTAGGGTTTGTATAAAGCGAATTTTGGGACGCGTAGTCGACACGCCGCTCCATTCATGAAGAAAACGAGAGAATAGGCAGAATCGTATACCGCAGCAAAGAAAAACAAGACGACACTTTGCAAAAAGCACGAGATGAGTGAGTTCAAGGTACGCAAAGTTAGCGCTGCCGGTCTGGCCGGGGATAAGTCAAGGGATAAGTGCATCGTGTCACGGTTATCATTTGTCGGCTGCTCTATCATATATATATATATATATTGGGGGACGTGCACAAACACTAAATATTTCTGCAAACGGTTTCTGCAAACGGGAGAGCGAGCCACATCTCCGAAGCGCGGCCGAGGTGGCTGACGCGGTCACGAGTTCAGAACACGATTTCAACTTTCGGCGCTAAGTCCGATCTCAGTGGCTTCCGTTCTTTCCTCCTTTTCATCTTAGCCCTAGAATCTTGCATAGCTCATTGATATGTTTCGCACACAATCATTACCATTCACTCATGAGAACAGTATGATCGATATGATCGCTCCCCCACCCTCATCGGTATCGTCTCCTTCGACCCAAATGCCTACGGTCTTCGTTCATCCACCAGAAGAAGAGCAAGAGGAATCACAGCCTTGGTGCGCGTTCGACGCTAGCAAAGAGACTACTGCTATTTCTGGAGCGGTATTCACAACACCCGAGATGGACGTGGTGGTGTCAAAGCTCGATATCTGGTCTCAGACAGTACCTCCGATTGCAGAGCCTGCGCCATCGCTCCACCGTTCGCATACTGATAGCGACGTGTTTATAACACGACGAGACTCTTTGGGTCCATCTCGCAAGGGCAGCAGCTCAAATACCTTGGGACTTGCGTCCATTCCCGAGAGCCCAAAGCGCCACAAGGAGAGGGACGACGACGACATCGTCGAGGTCATGAAAGTACGCCGCAGCGAGGGCATGCCCGACGTCGCATACGCGCACGGAACCGTGCCCGTTTTCAGGAAGCCTAAGACTCTCCGCTCGCGCGCGGCGCAGGCCCTTCGCTCGATCAAGAACGTTGGCAAGGTGCCGCGCAGACCCGCGCTGGAACACGTCTTCCCTGCGAAGGAGAACAGCGGACACATCGCCCCCACGCACGCACCGGCATGGGCGGACAAGCACGCGAAATTCCTGCCCACGCAGCAGAGCACGCCGTTGCTCAAGAAACGCGTGTCGCAACCGCTCTCGAACCTTTTCAGCCTCGGACAAGGGAGCCCCGTGTCCGCCTCGAGCGTCTCCGACGCCGCCGGTCCGACCCCATCCCCTTCTGAACGCTTTCGGACGATGCCACACTCCCGCGGCACGTCAGCCACCGTATCCACATCCGCGTCTACATCTACTCCACATCTACCGACTGACGGACCCGCTCGTCCCACATCCCCGAGCTTCTCGATTCGTAGCACCCGGCATAAGTTCTCCTTTGTCAACCTTCAATCTGTATTTTCTGGGAACGCGACCGTCTCTCACGAACCAGAGCGAGAACCGGAACCGGAACCAGAGCTAGAGCCGGTGGCAGATGCTGAAACGGACTATCCTGATCCCGAGCTGTCACGGACTGTGCAAACGCCGGTTAGCGATGGATGGGATTCTGAGGAGGACTACGACTCTCCGCGGAGGCACGCCAACCTTGGGACGACGATGCGCAGACCTGCGGATGAGGGCCCGTCCCTGGAGGAGCAGGAATTCAGCTTTGAGATGCGACTCAACTCTTTGCACTTTGACTCGTTTAGCTTTGATGCGGACGCATTCTAAAGTCTCCACTTTTTCTTGACTTGAGATATCATGCGCTGCGAAACCGTCTCCTCCATCGTTGACATCTCTTTCACGCATATGCATATGTACAACTACCCTTCTGCCAAAACATCCATATATTCCTCTTTATTTTATTTTTCAAAGATTTCTTGCAAAAAATTGCTCTGCTTCCCTGATCTGGCCGTTGCTTTGAAGTTTTCTTATGATTGTTTATGCTATCGTCATGCTTTCTTTGTCGTTATTTAATCGTAGCACATATATTATTCATGCGGCTGGCCGCATGTGGAATGGATGCATTGCAGGGAATCCGGTCCAGAGTCTGTGTAGCACTTCTATGCAGTACTTGTACTTATGTCTTGGTTCCCTGTCGATGTAGGGAGAACCCCGGCTTCTGGTTCCAATTAAAGGCTATCCCATTTTCTCCAGCTTGTCAAGTCTGTCGGAAATTAAGTGTCTAGAAGTACTTCGGGCTAGGAAGGCGTAGGTATTGATGACCTATGTCCCTACTTTAACGGGCCTTTAAACCAACCTTTTAACGGCGGCGTAGACGCCGAGATGTAGACAATGATGCACGGGACTGCGCCCTCCGTCCCGAATAACTTGAAAGTTCTATATGAAACAGCTAGATCGGAACATCTAGCCTGGAGCGCTCCAGCTTCTGATCGATGTGATCCATTGTCATTGGGCGGTTGATTGTGGTCAATCATATCTGGAAACTGCAGTGCCTCTCACAGGTGCCATTAAGGTTGCCAGGCAAGTCGTCAGCCCACAAGGACGGAATCATGATGGGACAGCCCTGCTGGGATAAACCCAATGAGCACGGGCAGGGATTACTGAATAACCTGTGCAAGTTACAGTCAACAGATTCCAGAGACCATCGATCTGTTCTCACATGTGTCAATTGACGCCAAAATTTACAGAGGACCTCGGCTCCGGGTCTCTGTCTCGGCGCCTCATTCGACAAGGTGGCGGGCATCGTGGGTACGAAAAACCCCGCCAGGGCCTAGTTGTCATGCCCTAGCAGTCCTGCCCCACAGCAAAGCAGCCCCTGCTGTGCCGCTGCGCACCCGGCCTGTACACGGGTAGATCATAAGGTACAATTCATCGGGCATCCCGTTGGGGTGTGTAAGTGTGTACTAACTTATTCCTTGCTGAAGCGCACAGACAGTACCGCCTACCGTTCGGGCTATCTATAACTTCCCGACCCGATCGTTCCTGAACATACTGTAGTAGCTTGCCAAGGCAGACCAGTGAGTCATGCGAAATCGAGTCATTCGTCCATCCAAAAAGGGACCACGGGTTCATGATCAGGTAAGATCGTCCATTGCACAGGTCTTGTAGCAGATCGAATGGCACCCCTACACTCCGAGTCTATTGAGTTGCCGAAGAGCGGACGTACCCTCTCCGGGTCTTTTGGCGGGGCCCAGCTCCCTTCGCCGGACTCTCCGATACCTGGTGTCATTACCGTACGAGAGATGACAGATTCGACAGGCTCGGGCCATCTGTCTGCTGCTCTGCCACACGCACCAGACGATTTCCCCGAGGGCGGGTATGGGTGGGTCGTCGTCCTGGCATGTAGTCTTGTTAGGTACGCAATCATACTCGCCACGACGCGTCTGCCGGTGTACAGGTTCCTGAAGAGGCACCATCCTTGTTATCAAGTTTTTTCTTCGGAGGCTTGACGTACTCCTGGGGGATCGTGCAAGCCCGGTTGATACAATCACGACTCGCCAACGACTCGCAGTTATCATTCATCGGGTCAACTGCAATCACACTCATTTCTGTGGCGGCCCTGATTAACGTGCACCTAATTCGGTGGTTGGGGACGAGGAAAGCATGCGTGCTGGGCTGCTTCTTCCTTGGATTAGGCCCGCTGTTGAACGGCTTCGTATCAAAGAGTTATGGGGGCTTGTTCGTGACCAATGGCCTCATATTGGGGTTTGGAACTAGTTTGACATTCATGGTGAGCGACGCCAAGTATGTATTAAGCTTTTCCCGATTACTGACTGGAGGTGGCTGTCCGATAGGCTTGCAGCTCACTTCCATCCCAGTATTTCAAGCGTCGACGTGGTGTCGCAAACGGCCTAGTTTTCGCGGGGAATGGGCTCGGCGGAGGGGTGATTTCCATCACGCTCAACTCGCTCATAGATCGCGTCGGGATCGCTTGGGCATTCAGGATCCTTGGACTGTCCACGTGGGTCGTGGCAATACCAGCCGCGTTCCTTCTCAAGGAACGGACGAGGAGAAGCGCCGTCACAGTCGAATGGTCCGTCGAGACTTTTCCTTAATTAGACCTGCTCTTGCTGATTCGGGCTATTGGCATGTACGCGTGCACGCCTACACCCGCTACCTGAAGGGGTCTCTTCCGCGATCCGAAATTTGTTCTCCTCTTCCTCGGTTCGGGAATTGCCACCTTTCCGCTCCTCGTTCCGCCCTTCTTCATTCCGCTCTACGCCAATTCCGTCGGTGCTTCCGCCTCGCTCGCCTCGGGTCTTTTAGCCACTTTCAATCTCGCCTCTGCGGTGGGGCGTGTCGGTTTCGGGGTGTTGGGCGATTCCGTCGGCCCGATTACCGCTCTCGTCCTCGCGCTGACCGTCAACGCACTCAGCATGCTCACGATCTGGCCCGCGTCGTCGAGCATCGCCCCGCTCGTGGCCTTCATCGTGATAAACGGCTTTGGCTCGGGAGGGTTCTTCTCTCTCATCCCCAGTGTCGTCGGTAGCGTATACGGCAATACGCGAACGGCGAACGCCCTGGCCATGACCGTCTCAGGATGGGCGTTCGGCTACTTCCTGGTTGGTCCACCCTTCCGTCTTAGATCTGTGCGGACTTTGACTGGTGATTTCACACGGTGCAGGGCTCGCCCGTGGCTGGATGGCTGCTTCAAGCATACGGAGGTTCCAGTGCGGGCCGCGCGGCTTTCCGTCCCGCTATCTACTACGCCGGCTCTTTGGCCATGGCCAGTGTGGGCCTCATTGTAGGGATGCGCATGTTATTAGCAAGGAAGCTGTTTGTATACGCCTGAGACACCAAAGCTTCCGTTCCTACTAGCTCCTAGAGTTGGAGATAGAGATACGCCAGACTACTGGTTGATAGGCGTATGCACGCTTGCAAGCGTTGCAGTATGGCGTTAAAGTGGCACCTTCCTAGGATGATGGCAATGGATCAAGGAACGAATGAACAATGAACTATATCAAATTCAGGTAACTATCGCATAGCACAGTGCCCTACAGCATCCCAGTCAGGATACATTCAGTAGCTGTGCCAACGAAAAGCGGTGATCCGATTCAAAGTTGCGGCAATCAATATGGTCAAGAAACTACCAGGTTTCACAGTTTACTATCCGAGACATCCGCTTTACTCTGGACTCTGACCTAATGCCATACATAATGCCTAAACCGAACAGCATGAAGTGGGAGTTCCCAACCTTGGAAGTGGTCGATTGATCCGAGAGTGCAAAATGCGGAACGTAAGAGCCATGCTCTGGGCTCGACTGCCAGTGGATTGGTAGCCATTGCCCCTCCGTGGATCACCTTGAAAAGAAGGAACGGAAACATGAATTGTTATCAACATAGGACACCGATTTATCCATACCTATACGGTTTCCACAGCTGCACAGTTAGGTTCCATACCTGATGCAGTAGGCGACTTCTTCTCGGGGAGAAACGGTAATACCACAGCTCGTGAACGTGGTTGAACTGGAAGCAAACACCGCCCAAGAGCCTAAAAGTCCGGAGCGACGATAATTCTGTCACTTTCACCAAGCTGATGAAAATAAGAAAAGTACTAACGTATATGCAACCTGCCAGCCCAAAGGCTACTACGCCTTCGATGACTACTCTAATCCCACGTCCCCACGTCCCGGGAGCCTCTAAGCTGCAGGGACCTCGCATGACGTAGGTAACCGGGATACCAGTAAGGTACCAGAGTGACAGGATGGTCAATCGCCTCCAATCGGGAGATGGAATAAAGCTGTGTTCATCCACGCTGGAGTCCAAAACGTAAGTCAGAAAGTTCGACCGGCCGAAGAGCGGAAGAAGGGTCGCACTCTAGTTTGAAGAGCTTCGACGGGAGGGAGACCACAGAGAGGCATATAGCCACGTGCCAGCTGATGTACCAGGTCGCCACGGGCCAGCATATGTCCCACTCTGTCATAGAAGGGTCGGATGGAGTGCGATCTTGGGTGTCCCGGTAGGTAACGAAGACGTAGAGAGCCGTCTGCAGATACGAGGCGTCAGACAGCTGAATGGCTCCACAAAACCAGTGAATGTACCAGCAGCGAGAAGAGACCTTTGATGATGCATTCTGAGGAAAATTGTGGGAACATATCCCAAAGACCGGTGGGTGATTCGGAATGGGGGTGTTGATATTCACGCTAGAAGTATGCTAGAAAAAGCCAAAGTCTGGGAACGCCGACGCCGACGATAGTAGAATGCTGTGGTGAGTGAGACCGACAAACAAGGGCCCCTTGATTTGAGAACGTTTTGTTAGCTCCGCAAGCCACCTTAGATAATCCGGTGTAATATTTGGCAGTTAATCAATTAAAATTGGTGCCAAGGTACAATTTACCAAATGTGATAAATAACCCCAATTTCCCCACAAAAATTAAGACACACTCCGCAAACGCAAGAGCTCCAGCGGTCGCAATGTAGTAGACACTCCACAATGTGAGCCACTCAGCGCGTGCCAATGAATTGGGCACCATGGTCATGCGGGTGCAGGTGTAGTGCCCAGTGATCGAGTGATCACCCGGGTCGCCGTGAGCGGTATATGCCATTCAGGACTTGAGGATCCGCCGTGTTAGAGATATCGATTTCTTCCGGAAACTCCTCGCCAGTGACCCGGACTGTGTCGCATTGGGGGCACTTAACTATGCAATGCTCCTCGCGTTATACTTGTACCCCTTGATTTAAATTTGCCGGAAGTTTGAATAACCCTTATGCTGTTTCTCTCTTATTTTGACTGTGTTATACACCGCAACAAGACGAACCCTTCATATATCTCGGAACCAAGCCATTTGCGTTGGTGTGATGAATGACACAGGCATTTGTGTCGAGCTAAAAGCAGGAAGGATCATTTCCTTCGTACAGCCTCCGAAACCAAGTCTAGGACTCGCCCGGCCGCACGCAAGTACAATATCTGGCTTAGTCAACTTCGGCGTTTCATATAGTTCTTCATAGCCTCATCAGCCGATCCAGCAGCTGAGCAATTTCCGTGGCTGAGCGCTCTCACACTGGCGCTCATCTATGGCCAAAGACTAGACCCTCGTCGATATGGCACTTACACTCTCAAGTCAACTACAAGGCATGAGAAAATAGTGCTTGGGCTCTTCCTTCATTCATAAGTGAACTTAGAAATGAGCATATGGCGATGATGCAATCGGCACAGGTGTGTCAGTGTCTGAGTGCCAACACATGGAAGCCTGCATGAGTGTTGTGGTATACAAGCTATGAACCGCCGCTTGCACGAGCAGGCCGAATTTAATACTTCTCGGATAAGACTAAAAGTCCGAGAATCAGAAAGAGGATGTGTATGACGGCACCAGACTCACTTAACGTGACCAGAGAAGTCCACCCAGTGAAGGGGTGACTAGGATTTAAGTGTCTATCAGTTTGGATTCTCGGAATGTGATTGGAAGACAGCACCTTCTTCTACCCTCGCCCGTATTGGCGTCGTATTGTTCCCAAACATAGCCCGTGCGTTCATATTCCTTTAAGTGAGCGCTAGACGATTAGACAGCACTAGGACAATAAATCCGTAATTTACGTGCCTTGAAAACGTTGTCAATTACATTCTGGCGGAGTTCTGAGTAGATTGATCGAGCCTTGGCCTGGTAGGGTCCCTCGTGTACGGTATAGGTCTATAATAAAGGGTGCCTTCGTAAAAAACAAAAAACAAAAAAAACGTCGTGCCGTGTCTCGTGCCCACCTCGTGCAACGCCTGCAATGCAAGATAGTTCATTTGGATCCAAATGGGGCCTTTCCAGTAGTTCTCGCCCACCCCGAATTCGGGATGGGATGCGGATAAACTCCTAAGACCGTAGGGCGACCATAAGTGGTTGGGATCACGCAGTAGATCCAAAACGGAGCCAAGGTGTGGGGAGTCTGATGGTAACAGAGACAACAAGAACGGGAACAAAGAGAGGTAGCCCTTGTGGCAGACGTGATACGATTCGTCTGTTGTTGAGTATTAGTTGTCAAGTTGTCTAGGGAACCATGGGAGTCGTCGCACCGTCGTCGTCCACACCAATGTCACAGTACATCTGTGATTCTTCGCTCCAGTGTAGATCTGTTTTACAACAATGGTGAGGACATAGGGTGTGAATAGGGTGCGAAGGCGCCCGACCATCGATATTATCGATAACAGCCTTCTCAACATTGGCATAATACAATTTGTCCTCATTTTCCCCGATAAACTCGGCAATCTCTTTCATTGTTCTGGAAAAGAATCCCATCCAGGAAAGTAAGTCCAAATGAAGTTCACCGGTATGAGGCGGGGCCCTAGGATAGTCGTCCATGCCGCTCGTTAAGATGTGCTTTTCTGACCGACCTCGCCACCGATAGGCTTCAGTCCTTGAACGAGCCTTGCGCCCATACTGCTTCAGTTGCCCACGCTGTGTTCGCTTAAACCACTCATAGTGGCGCTTGAGTGGTTGGTAGATTGACTGTAAGAAAGATAACGCTAAGGACTGATCTTCCAGATACCGGCTGCCATGTGAAGACCGCGAAGCCGCGAGAGGAACCTGAAGGCCTCCTGTGGCGAAATCCAAACCTAAGTCCTGGTCGGTGGGCCCAGCACGACGCCTCAGGCGTTTGATAAAGGCGGTCACTGCCATGGTCAGCGTAGGGGGATTGGCGAAGTTGGGAACCTGTGTCTGGAATTGCTCTGGGACCTGATAATCATTGTAGAGAGTGAAGTGCTTTGTGAGTTTAGACGACATACCTTACTGCGTGCTTCTTCACCAAGAATCTGCTCACGGGCAACCCAGCCGTCATCGTCAATTAGATTTACCCAGTCCTTCAGGATCTCCAGACTGGTGGGTGGGATCAGCGGGTGAGGACACGGGAGGGAGAGGGTTTTACCTAAGGTCGTTGTCCCATTCGCCAACATGCATGAGGTGAAAACCTTCATCCCAATAAAAGCCTCTTGGGAAGAAGCTGCGACTGGGGGTTGCAGTCAACAAGGCTTTTGGCTCTGTCAAATGTGGGCCCTTGGAAGTCTTGTCGTCGTCTCCATGGTCCGCCGACGAGCCATCGTCATCCCATTCATTGGAGAAGGTAGGGTCTACGATTGACGTTCCATAAAAGTACCCAATACCTCCAAGGAGATTCGAAGTAATTGCTTGAGAAAATGCGTTGAGTGCATCTCGTCTCGGGGAATCTGGAACAGGAAATATCCTATTGAAGCGCTCGGCGAATGAGGCAGAAAACGCGGCGATTCCCTCATCGAGAGTTGCAGCTGAGGAAACATTAGCCTTGCACGCGTCTCGACCACAGCTGAGACGCGTACAGTTCAGATTCGCATGAGAGCTTCGACTCTCAAAAAACACATCAAATTGGAATTTGCCATCAAAGAACTTCTGGATAGCGAACAGATTGCTTCCTGAGAATGTCTCGTCGGAAAGCTGAAGGGTGAACGACGGATCGGGAGCCCGCTTCGGATCTGTCATGCCTTCGACAGCCTTTCCAGCGTTTTGGGTGAGATGTTGTATGATAAGTTCTGCTTCGCGTTAAGCTTCTACACCTAGAGCAACACGCAATACCCTACCTTTAGCTTGCCATATGTTCCCCACAGGAACGCGAAATCCATTATAGTGCGTTTTCCCGATACGCTTGGCGAAGGCATCAGCAGATGGGCCACCAGAAAAAAACTTGTTATTCGGGCCTACAAACTCTGTTGAGACATGTCGCAAAGGTGGACAACGGGAACCTACCATCCACGACTCGGATATTAAAGTCATCAAGCTCGGGTGTAAACCCGGTAAGCACGATAGGACCGTCAATACCCTGGTATTTTTATTCAGTTGATGGGGTGGGCGGAAATACATGACACGTACGTTCTCGTCTTCATCCGTTTCTAGTTCAAGCCCCCCCATCCCTTCCAGCCCAGCGTAGAAGACAAAAGAGGTACGTGAAGGTTGTCCTGTTTATAATGAGTGGAGGCAAGAAGTACAAGTTAGAATGCCTAAACCTTCGAAGATAGGCTCTCCCTTGATTCGGGCTGCCCAGCTTCCGCCATGTTCACCACCAGCGACTTTCAGTAGCTCGGTGGTCACTTGGACGTTGTTATGGGGGTCTTTAACGACTTGGATGCCTCCCTCGCGGGGATCAAACTGTGTCCACGTGTACCCGTCCAACCCATCTCCTTGGTCGCAAGCGTGGCGTGCCTCTGTGAAGAGCGTCAGAAGTAATATTACTAAGGTGTCATTGAAAGGTGACGCACTTGAAAAAGACTGGTAGTCCTGAGTACCGAACCAGACAAGACCGGTCATGAGGGACTGGGGTATCCGCGGCCTAAGGCCAAAATAAAGGTTTGGACGATAAGTACCCCATAGGAGCGAGTTAGTGTCATTGAAAGAGTACGGTGTGGCAGAGGGGACGAATGTGAGGAGGAGCCAGAGTAGTTGCATTGGTCCCCAAACTACAACCGCGTAACTTTTTATTGACTGACTTCGTGGCTACGGCGACACTGATCACTGATGGAACGGTGTTCAGATTAGATTAGATCGGCTCATCCCAAATAAGGCCGAGCTTTGTTCTTGGTCTTTACATTCATCATGGTCGAGATCACTATTCGTAAACGACAACGAGAGGATGCAGAATTGACACAACGAAAGTTCTTCAAGAAAACTGCTAGGGGTAAAGTGGTCAAAGGTGCGCTGTTATCCGGCCTTTCGCGACTAGGCATCAGATCTTTGTTCCAGTCATCCGAGAGAGATATCTCAGGGACGACGTCTCCTGTGGAATAGAGAAGTGTAGAGAATGTATCTCCTCCCCCGCACTGCATCTTCCGTTTGGTGGCGCCGTAGACCACAAGCTGTTCTCTCAGGGTCATTTCGTCTTACCTGATACAAACGTGTTTCTCGCCCAGGTTCGTCTCTTAAACAAACGTAGTCAGAGCTATCTGGGTTAACGATGAACCCTCACCTTCCAGATGGATGTAATAGAGTCAAGTTACTTTAGGACTCCTATTATACTATTGCAGACAGTGCTGGAAGAAGTTCGACACCGGTCACTGCCACTCTTTAACCGACTAAAGGCACTGATGAAGATGGATGAGAAACGTACCTGGATATTTTATAATGAATTTCGTTCGTGAGTACCATTGCATGATAGAGGGCTGTGATTTCATCCATAACAGAGAAACGGCCGTAGTCCGTGAGGTGGGCGAAACCCCGAACGATCGCAACGATAGGGGTTAGCGGTTCGGTACTATGAATCTATACCACCTGCTGACTTAGGGCCCAAGCAATTCGCGTTGGAACTGCCTGGTACAATTCGCATATATTTCTTACCCGTCCACCAATTCGAGGGCAGCCGAAGCCGACACTACCGACAATTGTACTCTTGACAGAAGACGCCGATAACAGGCGGAAAGCTGAGAAAGACTTAATACCCTGTTATTCAGGTAACTCGTTGTCAGTATCATTTACATAGATCTATTCATTTTTCAACTATCTCTCCTTGTAGTTCGGCAATATCTCGAAGGCATGCCTGAATCCACTCAACTTATGGACCTATTATCGGCAGGATCTGATAGCATTGAACCAGCAATAGCTGCAGGACGTCCTCCCTTATATTCTGAAGTGAGATGATCCCGTTCCTGTCGTTCTTGGTTACTAATTTTGGTCACTATCAAGTACTTGTCCACCGGTGCTCTCACAGCAGGAGTCAAAGCCGGCCAATTGTATCAAGGGCATTTCAACGCGAGCCAATTCAACTTTTTGGAGGTCAGTATTGTGAACAATCACGAGTAATTTCGTCATCAACAAATCTACAGGGGAGCGTCAATGTGGAGGCGTTTGGAAAACCGATTCTCCTCAGTGGACGAGAAAATATGAACAGAGCCGTACACGGGGACATAGTTGTAGTTGAGGTATTCAGCGAACAAGAATGGAAAGCTCCAACGGACGAGGTGGTCGACCAAGAATGTGAGTTAGAACCATATCTCTCTGGACGCCGCTGATCAATCTAAAGCTGCGCTTAAAAATGACGACGCCGAAGAATCGGATGAGGAGGGAGAAAGGGTCGTCGTGGAAGAAAAGATTCCAAGAACCGAACTTCCTTCACGAGTACCAACCGAGAAGCAGCCCACAGGCCGCATTGTTGGTATCGTCAAAAGAAACTGGCGGGCGTAAGTGGTCAACGTCCCGCTATACCCCGCGTCCTAACACAGTTCGTTTCTAGCTTTGTCTGTCACATAGATAGCACGTCCTTAAATTCATCCACGACGACTTCACTTTCTCAACAGACTGTATTCGCAACCCCCGTCTCGCGTCTCCTCCCACGCATTCGGATGCGCACCCGTCAGGCGCCCGCGCTTCTCGGTCAAAAAATTCTTGTCACTATTGACAAGTGGGACATAACTTCGCGTTATCCGGAAGGCCACTTCGTGAGAGCTCTCGGCAAAGTCGAAAGCAAAGAGGCCGAGCAGGAGAGCCTGTTGCTAGAGTTTGATGTCCCATATAGGCCTTTCGGGAAGGCTATTTTGGACTGCTTGCCAACCGAAGGCGAGCAGTGGGTCGTGCCACCTAAAAGCGCCGACAACCCTACCTGGAGAGATCGCGAGGACCTTCGACAACTCAATATATGTAGCATTGATCCTCCCGGTACGTGTACCGCGTCTAGTCTCTAGAAAAAGCAGCTTGACACCCGTCCACCCCCAAGCTTGCCAGGATATCGACGATGCGTTGCATGCTCGTCGATTACCGAACGGAAACATCGAAGCAGGTGTCCGTGAGCGATTAATTTTTTGTTTAAGTATCAAGTTCCCTCGTCAATTGCTCTTTTCTTCTTCAGATATCGCAGATGTCTCCCATTTTGTTCTCCCCGACAACCCGATGGACGCAGAGGCCGCTGCGCGTGGAACGACAGTTTATCTGGTTGACAAGCGCATAGACATGTTGCCAGCTCTTCTAGGAACGAACCTCTGCTCCCTTCGGCCCTTCGTCGAGCGGCTGGCCTTTTCTGTAATCTGGGTAGGTGGGGTGTTTTTCTGTTGCTCGCAGCTTTTGATGTCCGCATTCGATGTAGGAGTTAACACCCGAGGCGAACATTGCGAATGTCAGATTTACCAAGTCTGTTATCGCGTCTAAATGCGCTTTCACGTACGAGGAAGCACAGACTCGCAAAGATGACCCGTTCGTTTTTCGCTTCCTTCTTTCGATCATATGATCACATGGTGTATGCGTAGACATCAACAAGACGAGCTGACGGACAGCATTCGACTTCTCAACACTCTCGCACAGAAGTTGAAAGCTGGCCGCATGGCAGCTGGAGCGCTTAACCTGGCATCACCAGAAGTCAAGATTCATTTGGATAGTGCAGAGTCCTCTGATCCAATAGATGTCGAGCAGAAGGAGCAACGTGAAACAAACAGTCTGGTCGAAGAGTTTATGCTGCTCGCGAATATAAGCGTTGCCCAAAAAATCCAGGAAGCGTTCCCGCAAACCGCTGTTCTCAGAAGGCACATGCCACCCCCCAAAACGAACTTTGAGAAGCTCCAGGATATTCTCCAGAAGCGTCGCGGTATACCACTGGATGTGTCCTCCTCTGGCACACTGGCAGCGTCGCTGGATAAATGTATCGTGGGTATCTAGACCGGTTCCCGTGCATATGAGTACTAAAGCGATTGTAGGATCCCGAGGAACCGGCGTTTAACACACTTGTCCGTATCATGGCAACGCGGTGTATGCTCTCTGCAGAATACTTTTGCTCCGGAAGCGTTTCCAAGGAAACTTTTGGGCATTACGGCCTGGCTAGTCCAATTTATACGCACTTTACGAGCCCTATTAGACGGTATGCTGGTAAGCAAGCTACTTTTTTTAATACCTCCTATATTTTCTACGGAATAAATAGACGTCTTGGTGCACCGGCAACTTGCGGCCGCAATATCCTATAGCCCGTTGCATGCTTCCCTTCACTCGAAGACCCATGTAGAGCGCGTGCTAGACGTCGTGAATAGAAGACACCGCATGGCACAGATGGCAGGTCGTGCTAGCGTAGAGTTCTATGTCGGCCTCGCCCTCAAAGCCCGAGCAGAGAAATCTGCGTCCCTCGGAGCTGGTAAGGTGTCCGAGGAAGCATTTGTCATCCGGACCTTCCGCAATGGTCTCAACGTATTCGTTTCAAAGTTAGTGCTATTTCTCGTCTCCAAAAATTCCCTGATACAGACCTGCTCTCATTTTAAAGGCTTGGCATCGAAGGACTGGTCACGTTCAAGCGCGAGACGAGGTTCGATGCGGACAATTACACCTTCACGATACCATGCTCAGGTTCAGGAAGCGAAGACGTCGAGATCGCCGTATTCGACAAAGTGGTGGTGAGTATAGAAGTGGAGAAGGACAAAAACACCCAACGAGGGAAAGTTAAAATGTCCCTTGTGAAGCCGATAGATTCCAGTGGCATGTAGCGGATTCAGACTCCTAGATGGCTAGTCTACACAGAACGAAGCATGTCCTGACACATTCCACGAGCATCTGTAACCTGAACTGCCCAAGAATGTGCACGGCGAGAGTAATGAAAAACAAAAGAAATAATGATGTTGTCTCTATACTACAACTTAGAAGTTTGCTACACTCCCCGGCATCAGAAAAAAAAAACCACATTGTACTATAGTATGTCCTTAGGAGTTGTTGACGTTTGGTGCTTTTGTTTCGTACGGTTCACGGATTACAGTAACTGTACCGCTCTACGTAAACGCGTAAACCTTGACGTAAACGTCCTGTCTGGTCTGTTTCCTGCTCGCTCATCGTCAATAGTCGATGACTACTATATGTTTCGGTCTCGCTCCCCTCTCCTCAGAGCTTGGCCCAGGTCCGGGTAACACCCCAACGAATCGTTTTATCTGCACGTCGTCCTCACGAGCGACTACACGTTGACTACGGCTTGTCATGTGGTTGCCTCAGTGGCGTCAAAAGTTTATTACTACTTGATCGTAAAAACTTTGGCGCATTCTGGAGCTGCGATCATGCTCGAACCTGCACAGCAAACGGCGTCTTTCATACTTTTGTTTTCCGATCGCTCCTCCCCCTTACCCCCCCGCGACTGGTACATGTGCTTCTTCTGCCGCTTGTAAAAATGGAAATTGCGCTCACACCTTTCCCACCTTGTTCCATGCTGCTCGACAGCTTGCTTTTCACGCTCATCCCATTTGGGTGCACGCCTTTTTTTTTTCTAAACGAGCACGTTCCGATACAGCCACCAATAAACCAGCGCCACCAGCCGCCCATCCATGCCTACTGGGACAATTCAATTCGCGCAACACACTTTGAAACAACTTATGCGCGTGCAACACGATTGCAGTAATTACGCGAGGGAGGCCCCCTTGGAGCTCGCCTAAATTCATATGCAGGTTTCTTCCTTGGCCGATGCTCATAACGTCATTCTAGCGTGAGAAGTTTGTTTGAGCCGACCATCACGCCCATATCCTCCAGGCACCGTCCAGTTCGTGTGATCGTCGTGATCGACACGAATGGCTGGGTCCGCATCCACAATCGACTTTAAAAACGATGTTCATGCACCGCGACATTTGAACTCCTACCCCAAGCCCGTTCCTTCTCTCTTACCGTCGCTGCGTTGGATGCACCAGTTCCCAGGGATAATATTATGTCCAGTCCGGTCCCACCAACGCAGCCGCCACCATCGGTTTCAACGCCGAGTCAAGTCTCGATGCTCGGTCCAGGCCTTATAGGCGTCTTAATACAAGGGATAGAAACCGGTCTCGTCTTCGCCCAGTTCTCTCGGTGGTTCTTCAGACCTGATCGCGGCGGAAGTACCGTTTTATCCACTGTCGTCGTATTTGTGACCGTGGTTGGACTGTACGTTTCTTCCAGACTCCTTACTAAGTGGCCGCCTGATCAGCTACTCCCGTTCATGAAGTGCGCAAACCGGGCTATGCTTTGCGTCCGCTTGGTCTAAGTACGTACAACGGTTTGGGATGGCCGTATGTGTCGCTTTTCTCCTGCTCGCTGCGTCAGTGACACACCTCTTACGCTCAAGTTGCACCTCAGCTGCTTCCGGACTGGGAGGATGTCGTTCAGTTATTTCCTGTGCGCGGAGAATCACTCTTGTCTCATAGCTCCTAACCCTGTTTGTAGACCTATGTCATATCTTTTCCCGTCCAAGCTTTAATGATCGGACGTTGCTATCGGGTTCGTTCTAAACCAAATTGGATAGTATCTCCCATTTGACTGGTACAAACAGCTTGGGGGAAAGAACATGTTCATCATCGTCAGTAGCTCGCCCGTCACTGAGAGTACGCTGAACCGTCCCTTACCTAGATGCCGCTCGTGTTACTTCTGGTGGCCTCAGTAGTCATGACATTGTGGTCAATAATTTTAATCGTTCATTATTTGACCACTTTCGCGGCGGAGGACTGGCTTCGTTTACCTCAAACAGTTGGTGTACTTTGGCCCTGTAAGCACTCAATCGGTTCCTTGAGAAAACCAGTTCTGGAACATTTACAGACATGATGTCTCTCCTTCTCCCTTCGGGTAAGTCTGCCGTAGTTCATAATACGTTGCAAACACTCAGCTCCTATCAGTCCTCGACCTCGCTCTTACCGGCATCTGTGCGTCGTCCGTGCTTCCTGTGACATTGTGTCGACGCGCTTATTGTCAAATTTCCTGTACCAAGTACTTCATTACCTCACCCGGACGATGAAGCGGGTGTACTCTCCCCATAAACGCAAGGTGTGTCTCTTGTGTTTGGGGAACCCTTGTGTGAGCTCATGGGAACTATAGTCAGTCACTCGCCTTGTGAACGTCGTGTGGCAATCTGCACTGCCACCGACTCTCTGCGCCATATGCACGTCTGTACTCTATCTCCTATTGGCGACCACGCCTCGGGTAGGTGTCACCGATTTCTACCTGTCCTCAGGATTTTGTTTGGCGTCTTGTTCGCGGCAGCTTACCAGAGCGATGGAACGCTGACGACCAGCTTCCCGTTCTCAGGTGGCAGTGCAGTTCTGGTTCCCGGTTGTCCAGGCGATGATTGGAAAGCTCTACATTCTTTCGCTCTTTTACACGATGTGCGTCACTTTGACATCGTCTGCGTCTCGGCGATTTACACCATTTCTGACCTCGAGTTCAAGTAACGCTCAACCCCTACAACCCTTCGAGAGACCTACAATACCCATATCGACGCTCACTGTGCCGGAGGAGGTCATATGTGCACGAACGTGTAATGCTCGAGCGGTAGATGTTACGTGCGGCGAGATTGCGGCGGAGTGCGGGACAGCGAGGACCCGAGACTTTGCTGTGTAGTGGGCATCCTTTTCCGCCAGCTCTTCTGGTCTACTACCCTGATACATATGCCCCTTCGCCCGCACTCTCCACTTATTTTACAGGCACGACTCGAGCACGTACATGCTACCGGCGACGGAGGGTGGTTCTAATACAAGTGTACCATTGCCTCTCCGATGCTTTAGCAAAATGCTTGTCACTGGTCTGGAACTATGAGTGCCGTCTGTACATTGAGACCACGAAGCCCAGCCCCTACGATATGATAAATCTTTCATCGGCCTTAAACGTGTTGACAAGTGATTGCGTCCCACTGATTCCCTCGTGCATATAACCAGGTACTGACTTTACCTCCGTCGCAGATTCTTTGTGGTGGACCGTTTTGGCTTGGATCGTAGTCATGTCACCTCTCTTTCTTGGTCTCTTTGCAGGAGGTCTATGCTCACCCGTTTTACAAATCGAGTTGGCTATGACAAGATCCCAACTGTAGCCCGAGCGCTGATCCGACTACTCGCACATATTGGAATTTCACTCTTGTGCGCTGATTAATGCTGCTGGCAACCGAAGACAGAATCGTACACTAGGCTAGGGCCCCAACCCGATCCGCGGAACCCTATAGTGTCATCCCACTGAATCTAAGAGCTGCGGGATCAGGGAATCCCTGGGTTCCTCAATCCGATCTCGGGTTGGGGATAGCCACTTTACGGCACATGTATATTCTCATCTCAGGACTGCTTTATTTGCCACCACTTTTAGGGGGTATTCCGGGACGAGGTAAGTGGGGGTAGCATGACGTGCTGACAGCTATTCACCGAATCCAAGAAAGGTTGTAGGATCTACAAGGCAAACGAGAATTTTTCGCGCAGGATAAAATGACGTCTCGGTCACGAGGATATACGGCGTGGAAGCACGGAGAAGTGCGAAGCAACCCGCCATCAGAGCTGTCAAGGTCGCGGCATTAAGATGGCAGCTATATCAAACGCATGCAATCGAGGGTGCGAGATCACGCAACCCTCGCGGAGAAATATCTCGAAATCGTGCTCTTGCGTCATGGCGAAAATACTATACTGTATTTCCAGTGTCGCTATCATGTTCCTGTGAAGGTGTCGCTGGTACAGTATGAGGACAAGATGTGGTCAGGCCACTCGCCCGTTAGGTACATACGGCAGGGTAGAGCGGGCTATTCAGGAAGGTAACCCGAAGCATTGGCGCGTACACGTGGATAGATAAACACACAGCGGTGCCCAGCAAAAATATGAATCGAAACAATTTGAGGTCAAGCGCTTTTAAGCATTGGCGCGACGGAAGGAGACTTAATGGGGTAATGATGTATGCTGCGAGACGTTTTGAATGGGGCGATCGCGAAGCGACCCGAACAAGGAACCATGACTAGCCCATGCCAGGAGCACTCGGTAAATAATACATCGGGCTTGGAGATCATTGATCAAGTTACTATACATCTCTCCGGCTCAGACCATAATTTCCGGGTTCGCCGCAGTGCATCGTCGATGTCCGCATTCGGGCTTCTCATAAATGGGGGACGGGTGACTTGGTAGGCTTAGATATCGAAACCCATTTAGCTTGGATGAGGCAGTCGGGCAGTCAGTGTGGTCAGCGTGCTGCAGCTGCCGCCAGTCCTTTCATTGTTCTCATGAGATCCTAGTATGTAAGACCAACTGACCAAAATTTAGAAGTCGGAGAAGATGTGGTGCACAAATCGTCTCCAGGAATCCACCCAGCAAGCTAAGTCGAGTCAGTCTCGGATGAGTGAGGCTGTGCACAGACTGAGTTAGTTACTAAATAAGCAAGCTCGGGTTGTTGTGCTTTGTTGACTCGAGCAGTGTCGCTCCGCGCTTGTGGGGGCCACCTCACGTTATAAGCCATCCGTCACATCCATCGAACCCTACCATCACCTTCACACTTAACACACACCCAGAACACTTCTTCAATTTTACCACACAACAATGCGTTCCAAGTTCAAAGATGAGCATCCCTTCGGTAAGCAATATACGCCAGTGACGGCGTGATCCAGTCTGATCGTCGTGTCCTCCCCTCTCCAGAGAAGCGTAAGGCCGAGGCCGAGCGCATTCGTCAGAAGTATCCCGATCGCATTCCAGTACGTCATTTCTCATATCGTCCTACGGAGATGGCCCACTAACTGCTGGGCCAGGTTATCTGCGAAAAGGCGGATAGGACGGACATCCCAACGATCGACAAGAAGAAGTACTTGGTGCCCTCGGTGCGTGCCCTGCCACTAGGTGTCTAAACTCGATCCGCTAATATTATTTTCGTCCCTCCGTACTCAGGATTTGAACTGTCGGTCAGTTCGTATACGTGATCCGGAAGCGCATCAAGCTCGCGCCTGAAAAGGCTATTTTCATCTTTGTCGACGAGACCCTGCCGCCAACCGCAGCGCTGATGAGCGCGATTTATGAGGAACACAAGTCAGTTTCCAAATCGTTTTTCGGTCTTGTATTATTGTTGCTAACGCTCTGAATATCAGGGACGAGGATAACTTCCTTTACGTGAGCTATTCGGGAGAGAACACATTCGGTCAGGAGGCTTGGTTGGAACTGCCATCGGACGCGTGAAGTTCTTATTCTTCTAGCTATAATTATGTTTTCGACCGTGTTATGATGACAGCCCTTTGGACATAGAGGGTAATAGGCATGCAGGGCCGACCAGACCCCGTGTGTAGATACGTGCGGCACCCGTGGCAGCCCGTGTCCCTATGTCTTGCATATCTTGCGTAGTGGTTTACTCTGTATTCTATCATGACCGTGTTTTGTCGCAATTAGGCGTTCGTAATATGTTAAGCCCCATGCATCAAAGGACAGTGACTCAGACTCAGAAGCGAGAAAGGGAAGTGGAATCAAACAAGTGTACATTGTACTCGGAGATAGCCGTTTTGTATGATTAGATTAGATTAACTCAACTGGCGTCCTCCCAGGATTTTGCTTAGCGTCGGTTCAACCGACAGTCAGCGGTCTCACACGAGTCTCCTCTCACTGATGTGCCAGCACCTCTGGTAAGGTTCCCTCGACGTAAAAAGTACAACAAAGTGTGTGGAACTGGTTTAACAGTTCACTGGAGACTTCTGTTTTCTTGCTGGTCACACTGTCAACCACACGTTGTCAACTGCAGCTAAGGTCACAGAAAGAACTAGCATCAACAGCCAATAGGCAGCCTGGGCCACCCAGTGGGTGTTGATACTAGCTCTTCCACGATTCACAAGATGATGAACAATGCGTTTTGACCACTGTGCTGGGCCATTTGTGGCTTCTCACACCAAACAATCCGCAACTACCACATCCGACCTCGATTTAATAGCGGATGCTTTCCTCACGATGGAACACCTTGTCTCCCGGGCTCATTTCTCTACCTATTACCCAAATCTTGCTGCGCTCTTTAATTCTGTCAACTTGTCTGCGACAAGATGCCTCTCCCAACGTTCACTTATCCTTCCTGGCTTCCCGGTCTCTTGTGTTATTGTGTGTTCTACGTTGTTTGTGGACAGGGTGAAACATACTAATCACATTACCTCCGGTC
This sequence comes from Lactarius vividus, assembly GCA_021527035.1. Classification (NCBI taxonomy): domain Eukaryota; kingdom Fungi; phylum Basidiomycota; class Agaricomycetes; order Russulales; family Russulaceae; genus Lactarius; species Lactarius vividus. The sequence continues at coordinate 22,889 of JAKELG010000114.1, forward strand.
TATAGCTTTTTTACTCGTCATTAATACGATCCTTCCCATAATCACCGTCGTCACTCTCGACAAAATTGCCACAGGTCTGTCAGACGTTCGTTCACAGATTGAGTTTTTGCTGACCCTTTCTTCCATTTGCGTAGGGCTCGAGATCGCTCTGGTGACCTTCAACTCCACAGCGAGTGTCGTTATCGTCGCAATGCGAGTTCCTCCTTGTTCCGTGGCCACCACATCCCTCTCTGACATCTCCATAGGTTATTCTATAAGATGCTCATGAGCTCATGCGTTTTCAATGAGCTCAAGTACGACCGGAAGTGTCTTCTCGCCGTGGCCATCCTCGATGGTTGTGAGTGACCGAGTCCTTCCTCGCTGCGGGTGGTTAGGCTAATGCGATTCCGCAGGTGCTGCGATCGGGTGGTCCATCCGCACAGACAGGGCAGGCTTCTGTGAAAAGTCGGCAGACCATACGGGTCCATGCCAAACCGCGCTCGTCGCCGTTGCTCTTGTTTTCTCTTGGATATCTGCCATAGTTGGTACGTGTCACTACAACGAGCTACAATGGCCTCTCCTTACGATATGACCCAGCTTACAGTGGTGGTGTGTACGCTGATCACGTGGAAAAGAAAAAGGAAACATCCACGCTGCCGATACACCTGCCTGGACGAACCATCTCGGATCCAGTCATGATTCACGCGGGGCAGTTTTCCGAATATACGCCAGAAGACGACGACACAAAATTCACGGAAATCCCTTTAAGACAGCATAGGAGGGCCGCGACATGAGCGATGTATCCCACGTAGCTTGTAATTTGTATGTGAGGGTTGTGTGTATTGTGATCCAAATTTAAATAGACACGTATCTCTGGAACTCACGAGCCACTGAATTCTAGAACCCAATCGATCACAGTAGATCGATGCCCTCGCCGAATGCCGTGAAATCGTCCATGTCTCGCCAATATGCTTCCTCGTCGTCCTCCACCTCCGCGACAGGTTCGTCGCCAGGCAGTGGAGGCCGAAGGTCACCGACGACCGAGCCGACATCCAGGGGGGAAACCTCTGCCAGTGGCGAGCGGACCACGTTCGTCGCCAGCGCAAGGGCCGCCGCTGAGAGGGCGGCAGGCCCAGGAGCGCCATCTGATTCTGCGTCGTCTGCACACGTTTCCACGCCTCTGAACGTGATGATAAAATCGACCTCGGCGGGACCGCACACGGCGCCAAACACCACGCTCAAGCGGCGCACGACGACATCATCAGCGCGCACGACGGCCACCGCGGCGCCGCCCTCTGCGTGCTGGCGGCGCTTGCGGTCGCGGCTCTCCACCGCCGGCAGCACACGGCGCCGCGCGGTGCGCGCGAGGAACACGCGCGCGTTGATCTGGTTCGCCCATACGAGGCCGAGCGCGGCGCTCTTGGACGCGCCCTCCACGCGGCCGAAGATGCGCGCGTGTTCCTCGTAGATCAGCTCGCCTGGCATGCCGGGGTCCGCGTCGGGGCGGCGCTCCCAGACGTCCGTCACGCGGTTGATGGCGAGCACGGCGAGCTGGCGCGTCGCTGCGAGGACGTGCAGCTGGGCCGCGATGGCGGCGAGGTTACGCGAGCGGTCGACGAGGGTCGCGGCGGAGACTTTGTCTTCGAGAAGGAGCTCTGTGAGCGAGTCGATGACGAGCAGCTTGAGCGGCATGGACCGCGCGTTGGCGGCGTCCATGAGCGCGGGGAGGACCTCGGAAAGGGCATATAAGAGCGAGTCCACCGACTTGGTCACGCTCGTCTGGATGTTGTCGAGGGTGCAGTGCGAGCCGGTCAGAAGAGGATGCTCGTGGAGAAGCTCGATTAGGCGGGGTGTCGGTAGACCGGTGGAAGTGGTGAGATAGCACGCTGAGCCGTTGAGGCCGCCTTGGGCGACAGGGAGCTGCACGAGAAGTGAGAGCTGCAAGGCCAACTGTGTCTTCCCAGATGCGCTGCATTTCTGGTGTTATTCAGGGCGAATCCCAGGGATGCAGACGCAAAGACTCGCCCTTCTCCTACGAGTTCCCATATCATGCCGACCCTAATGCCGCCCCCGAGCATTTTATCGAGATGGACATCGCCAGTAGTAATGGTTTCGCTGCCATCACGTATGACATCTCTTAGAAGGCCAGGTGGGTGGTCGACGGCGTGAGCAATGACATCAAAAATCTCCTGCACGGCCTGCGGTGCCAATCTACATCGCTGAGAAACGTCATAGACTCGTGAGAAGAACACGTCGGAGACGGTGACAAAGCCGCCTGTGAAGAAGCATGAGTTGTATGAAAGACACAAGGAGGTAGAAACACCTTTTTTCAGAGCCAATTGTCGGCTGGGTGATATCCCAGGTATAGAAGACAGAAGGGTATCAGCCATTTCGCGGAAGACGCGGTCCGTGAACGCAATACCGACTTCCTTTCATGCCTACCAAGTCGAAACTGGTTCACCGCTCTCCGAGCCCGCCTGAAGCAGACGATGGCGATGAAGAATGGCCGGTGTATGGAGTAGTAGGCGAAGATGTTGATGTTTTTGGTGTCTCGAGGTACGTGCTCGGCACATACTCTACCGAGTTTCCAAACCCTCAATTACTCACTCACAGCTACGAGGCAAGCTCGCGCTCTATCACTTTATCTATATTCATCGACTGAAATGCAGTGTCTATCAATGACTTTACAAGATCCGTTGGCAGGACTGGAGTCGTCCAGACGGCACCAACACGACCTGGATGCGCGATGTCGAAGACGAATCTACCCTTGTCGAAAGCTGGAACGACTCGCTGCAAAAACAACGCCTCCTGAAGGCCGTAGAGTCTCAGTCAATAGATATAACGTTATTAGCCTCAACGCCGATCCACGATAGACTCACGTTCGAACGCTCTGAGGCCGTCAAAGAGAAGATGTATGAGCGCGTGCGCAGGGCAGCACCGGGGACACTTTATCAGAACTGGATGGCTGAGATTGACAACCAGGTGGCCCGACACGAGAGTGAACGAGGAGAAAAAGGCAGCCCTGCAGAGCCGAAAAAGCTCGGCAGACTTCCACCCCTTGGCAGGTGCGTTATATATTCCCTTGGTTGCCACCCGATCTCCTTTCATTAGCGAGTCAACTACTAGGGAAGGGTCTTACGCCGGGAGCTCACGCTCGGTCGCGTCGGGAACACCCATCAGGAAAAACAGCGGACGAAAACTACCGTCGTTCGTCGAGGATGATAACGACGATTTGGAGTATCAATGACCACACCTGGACGTCTAACACCCAGAAACTGAAGTTCGCGGCCTTCTCCTCGTATATGACCATTTGTCCGATACCCGTGACGTTGACTTGGAACAACAAGAGTACACGCACGCTCTAGAGGACTGCTAAATAGACTGTCATCGGGAATGTAATACGACTTTAGTTGATAAAGTGAAGAACAGCACAAAAAATTATTCTGGGAAGAAGGGAGGGTACTTCACGTACGATCCGAGCGTTGCCTCAATAACTGTGACGGCTCTGTACTCCCTCGCCTCAGAAGTCCCCCCACCACACTGGATACCGCCTCTGTAAGCTGACGCTGATTACTTTGTGCGTGTTTCACGTAAAATAATCGAACACTAGTTGAGTTCCAAATCCCGAGCGGGGTCATACCGCGCACGTAAATCTCGCCCCATGTCAATGAAGAAAGCCAAACGAGCGACGACTCGCTCCACTAAAATCGGATCAGTTACGTATCTTTGACGAGAGGAGTGTGACAGCTAACAATGAACCTCCGCGGGTTTAGAGGTGGTGAGGTTGGAAGGATTTGTTTCAGGGAAATGTGACTCAGATAGTCGAGAATCCCAGCAGTAGGATTCGGCTTGTGCGACGCCTGAAGATCTTGAATCTTGGGCATCAGCTCGGAAATCATCAGCATCACCGAGTCGAGAGGGAGTCTGCAAACCGTGGGGTAAAGACGGTATTCAAGTCCAGATAAAGAAGTCGACAGACCCTTGCTGCCACGATGTCACCTGCGATCGTGATGGTCAACGGCCATATATCGATCATGCAATGCGAAACTGTTCTCACCCATTCTTGTGTTGGTACGAACCCATTCCGCCCAACAGCAGTGGCAGTCACACGATCTAAACTGTTGTCCGTGTCCAACGACACGGACCGGCGTTCCCGCATCTTGCCTCTCGCTTTCTCCGACACCGCAGATGGGAAGTTGGAGAGCGTCGCCTGCTCTATGGTAGGCGACACGAATGGTTGTGGCGAGACGGTTTCTTCCTGCTGAGGAGAAGAATCTCGCGGTACCACGCGAACCTCCATCAAATTATCAGCGGACTGTTCCCTGCTCGAGATTCCGAGAGAGTTCTCTCGTTCGAGCATCTTCTGTTTCTCTTCGTGCGGCTGGTCGTACACTTCTTCCGCCGCTCGGCTCTTACCCTTGGTATCCGCGGCACGAGACTGCTCTTCCTTTGCTCGTTGAATTCGTCGCACGTCGCGCAAACCACTCGCTAACGTAAATGTGCACAGGTCCTCGAAGGTCCTATGCGCTCTTAACAAAGCATAGATAACGTTGGCGTTCTCGGAAGGATGATGCGCAATGATTGAGTTAAATATTTCCAACCTAAAACCGCGGTTCGGATCACGTCGCCTCGCAAGTCCGTGTGACGACTCACAGGAAGAACAAAAGCCTCGGATGGCCCTCGTCTGCTAATAGGAAAGCGGGGCTCGCAAACGAGCTGAAAAGCTGAAGCAAACGTGTTGCAGAGTTGACATTGAGAGACTTGAAATAAGGCGCGGAGTTGGAGAGTGCTATGATCAGCGCCGGATACATCGAGCTGAGAGACCCAGACGTTGTCGCAATGATCAAGTAGACAGCCTGTATGAGGTGTCGTTAACAAAAAAATTCCGTAAAACCTACCCTAGCGATGCACGTACGTTGATCATGAAATCTGCTGCAGCGCCACCAACATTCCACTTTGCAGGGATATGCGCCGATTTGATCGGGAAGGTTAGTCGTAGACCAAAAGCGGGTTCAGCAGAGAGTGTCTGGATAATGTAGGACAACGCTCGGCAGAGCCCGTGTTGTTCTATTGCATTTATGTCAGCATATGGAGAGGTTTCAGCCAAGGTCATTACCAGGTTTTTCCTTGATCTCGAGGAAGTAGCATAGAAGATACACCAAGATATCCATCGACTTGTCTTGCTCCAAGAGGTACGACCGGAATTTCTACGAGAGCAGAGGTTTTCAGCTCCTCGTATCATTAGCTCTGAAAATTTGTTCATACCTTGTTCAACTCAATCATTTTCCAGAATAGAACGACTAAGCTGTTATAAGATCGCGGTCACGGAGTAGAAGTCCGTAGTCCTCACTCGTTTCCACTACATATGGGATAGATCTCCTAGATCCTGGAAGCATGTTGTTCGTGGATGCCATTTGTTGCTCCAATATTCCAAGAACACCGTCAATGATGAACGCAAAGTCCGTGGTCCGGTGCTAACCATATCAACTAAGCCCAGCCCAGAAAGCAATCGGATATTCGACGTACCACCTTTGCCAGAAAATATCTAAACGAGTTGGTCTTCAACGCGGGCGCGTATGCCTGAAGCTCGTCAGAACCTATGGAAATATCCCTAGCACTTCCGCCCTGAAAGTCCAAGAGAGCGCAAAGAACTTGGAAGCAGAGGCTGACAAGATTGACTCTTGGATCCTCGCCCTTGAATACAAGGTGATTGTACGGAAGTCGACCTGCAACACCTCCGATCATAGTGGTGTTCGACGACTGCGATGAGTTCATAGCCGTGTTCAGCAGAGAACACAAGATAGTCAACACATCTCGTCGCTGGGTATGCTGAACGAAATGAAGGGTGTACAAGGAAGGGGTCGTGAATAAGGACGATGGTGGCGTATATATCTGACGGGAGAGAAGGACAAGTAAGAGGCGAAGCACTTCTGCCTTATTGGTGTCATATGCTTGAGTGGGTCCAAGATCGGCAGTTGAACCCACGCCCTTCTCCCTGTGAAAATCGTGAAAATAGGGTTCCGATGGTGGACTGAGCTACCCACCAAATAACATAATTGATTTTGTAGTGATCTACCTGTAGCTTAGAGGGGAGAGTGAAGCCGCAACAGAACAGCAGATCTACCAAACAGCTAAAGAGCTTTTCCGCAAGAGATGGAAGCGCCGTAGTTTTCGCCTGAGAAGGTTTGGGCAACGTGTCGGCCATCGGTGACCCACCCTCTCCGTCGTCGTCGTCGTCGTCGTCGATGACAAACTGAGGTATTTGTTCTGTCTGTTCGTGGAGATTCTGGCCATCGACAACATCCTTCTTCCATAAGACCTCTTTTTCAAATACGCTAGGTTCACTCTCCAGTTCAAAGATGACAGGAAGAACGCGCTGCAGGACCCGTAGACAATTTAGGACCTCCTTGGTGGTATTTCGCTCAGTTGTTCCCCCTTTGATGAGAGAGGATGCAAAAGAAGTGACATATGTCGTTGGAACAGAAGGGAACGTGTGGTCGGAGACAAGATTAAAAAGGCGAGAAGTAATGACACGGATGAGGGTCGCAACGTTCTCCGGTGCTTCGACCAGTGCCCGACGAACTTCGGATATAGTGAGTACGGGGCGGTACGAAGTAGTCCACAACTCACTGTCTTGAGGTGAAATGAGCGAAAATACGTCGGAAGCCGAATCGAAAAGAACGGTATACTGAGAGTTATTGACGAAGTCCGAGTCAATCCGCGTCCAACGACATAGTGGATGTACTACACGCACCTGATCCCAGTAAACGTCGCTCTCTGCTATATTCTGCATGATTCAGTCTCATTTAGGCACGTCTCTCCCATGGATGCACTGGAATAAACGCACACGAGTTGAGGCCAATTTCGCGATTCCACTCGGCTGACTGCGAAAGGTAAGCTTTGCTTCATCACCAAGCAACGCAAACGGGGAAGAAAGTCTCTGTGGAAGTTTCGATAGTACAGACATATGTTGGAACGAAATAGAGGGTGAAGGATGTCAAGGCTTTCCGCATATATCAGAGTAAGCGCAGCGAGAGCGATCCATCACCCTCGGTCCGGGAAGGAGCCGTTCACAGCACCCATCGACCAATAATACTGAATCCTTCATTTCTCTGATAGAGAACTGCGCATGGTTTACTTCGGTGTCAAACCTACCATGGTGCTATGCTTGGGGTTAAAAACACAAAATACCAAGTATGTACCTTGGTATGCACATCCAGAATTCATACCGCGCAAGGCATCTGGGACACCTACGCCAGTGAGACAAACATTATATGAAATGAACTGGATCACAATTGTGGGATAGAACGTTAGTAGGCTGAGCTCGGTAACACCCCATTCAAGATCTTGTGACAGGACTCTTGGTTGGCAGACCTCCAAGTCAACCAGATGACCACACATAACGTTCGTTCTTCCTTCCACACCCAATTCCATAACAGGGTAATTAAAGATGACGCGATGACGTACTGTACGTGTTAGTGTTAGATATCGTGTGTTTGAGCCTTGGAATGCATAAATACGAAGTGTACATATGTCCAAGTTCCACAGCTCCCGTTCCACTCAGCCGTCATCTTTCTTCTCCCATTACCCCGCACCCGTAGACATCCGAGGAGTATCCGAGGGCTCTTTGGCTTGATTGAGTGTGGTCGACCAAGTGGTCGACCATCTACCGTATCACGTGGTCGTGTCGCGCATCGTTGAACGCGTCCAGCATCATCAGGCGAAGCGTCAGAATTACATCCGCTACAACCAACGATGAGCGAATCCACGCGTAGATCTATGCTCTTCCCCCCTCAAGATAATGTAAGATCGGGGATGCCAATGCCTTCGTCTGCCGTGAAGAATCATACCTTGAATTTTACGCAGAATAAGCGGCTCTCTGTTGCTGGACCAGCTTCCCGTGGTGCTTATCCTCCAGCGACTCTCGCAGTCCCTTCGACCCACCCTACGCCATCTCTGAACAGATCACAGAACTTGGACCCGCTTCTCGCGAGTGCTTCGAAAAATGGTCAGACGCCACTAAAATCGTATGGTTTTGCCCACCCTCCTACCATGCGCAGGCTGCTTACATCTGACGACAGGAGCGCGCGTAGAGGATCGCTCTGGGGAAGCGGGGTGGGCGCGCCCCCACCAGTCACTGCACAGGTTCTCAAAGACACTCGTCCTCTCCGCGATCGTCAGTACCAAACCAAGATGCGTCAAGACATCGTTAGCTGGCTCGGAGGCACAGAGTACGACATATCAATCCAGACCCTGACGAATATGACTGGGAAGGATTATCGCAACGTGTTCCAATTCTTGCTCTCCATGCTTGATCCAGGCTACTCATTCGATCCTCAAGTGCGTTTTGAGGAAGAGTTCGTTTCGGCGTTGAAGTGCGTTCAATACCCTTTCGTCGGACAAGTGGACCCTAAATGGCTCGCCGCTCCGGCGAGCATGCACTCATGGCCTTCATTGTTGGGTGTTCTGCATTGGCTTGTATGTATGTGCAAGGTACGTCGTGAGGGTCTGTTACCTTGAAAGGGCTTTCTCATCTCTCATGCAGGGAAGACTGGCCTATATGGACAGCGGCCACCCTACACTACAATATTCCGAAATCATTCCCGAGAAATTCGATCATCCTGATCATCACTCCGCTCTCGCCTTCGACTACTTCACGGAAGCTTACGAAATCTTTTGTACGGGGTCCGACGTCTTTGTAGATCAACAACTAAAATTGGAAGAGCGATATGGTAAGTTTCTAGCCTATATAGACCCAGTGCCTTTATTGAAACATGATAGCCAAGAAGGACGAGCAGACTGAGGTCGAACTCGAGGAACTGAAGGTAGAGCTCGCGAAGGTCAAGGCCAAGTATGACAAACTACAGTCCTCGCCAGTACGTACGCGATATCTTCCACAAAAATTGTCAGTCGACATTTTTCTAGGCACCAATCGACAAACTTCTCTCAGATAACCAATGCATGAAGCGGGATTTTGAGAAGTTCCAAGAGTGTATACATAACTGGGAAGGAAGGAAGAAGACGCTTATCAGTCACATTGCGAATCTCAAGATCGACATCACACAGCAATGTGAGTGAGAGTACTATTCTCTGAGTGGAGTACACGTTGATCTGATCGTTGGTCAGCATCGAACCTAGAGCAGCTGGAAGCAGAGCAGGAACGGCTCTCCGAGATTGTCAAAGAGCAGAATATATCACCAGATGAAGTCGTCCGTATGAACACCGAACATGAACAACTGGCTCAGGGTATAGACGAGCTGAAGGCCAAAATTGCTGAAACCCAGAAAGACGTCCACTCACTCGAGGTAGCTGTCGCCAACCATGGTGCCGCTGCTGAGGAAGCAGTTGATGCATACACGACGCTCCTCTCGGATTTGGGGCTGTTCCCGCCGCTTCCCCGGCCATTCCAAGATATCGACCTCCGAATGGTACTGAACACTGCAACATCGCAACCAGAAAACCTACTAAAAGGCTTAGACATCCGTCATGTCATACGACCAACACTCAATGATATTCTGGAAGCCAAACGGGACGAGCGCATAGCTGTCAACAACCAGAGGATCCAAATGGACCACGAATTCGACGAGTTGATTTCGGAGTGCGAAAAATTGGAAGACGAGATCAATGAGACAGAAAAGACGGTGATGGTCTTGGACGAACAAGCTGAAGATCTCCGAGAGGTAAGATTCACCGCTTTCGTGTTTAGCTTCATCCCACCGGCACGTTTTATCGCCGTTATAGACTGCTCAGCGAGAAGCCCTCATTAACAACGCCGAAATCAAACGATTAGAACGGAATCTTACACTGGCTCGGACAGCGGCACTCTCCGGTGGTGCCGGTGTAGAGTCTCAGTTGCAGACCCTGCAGATCGCGTATGTACGAAATTCAGGACCACTTCTCGTTCATCAATTTCTCTGGTGATTAGGTATCGGGAACAGGTGCAGAAGATCGCGCGTTTGCAGGAAGAGACTGTTCGCGCCATAGTCAAAAATAGTACCGAGATTGCCATGTTCAAGGAGATGACCTTCTCAGCAATTAAAGGACCTCCGAGACTTCGCGACTCGCACGTACCGTGAACCGGTAAGCACCATGACGGAGTAAGGGTTTATGGCACTCTCTGATTTGTTATGCGTAGCAAAACTAGCGAACAATTCGATGGCCGAGGAGTGTTTCTGTACGTTTGGATGATATGATAGTGGCAACTCCGTTAATTCAATGTATTGATGATGGTAAAGGGTTTGAGAAAGACTCCGTCGTGACATCTTGCGCCTCGGGCAGCTGGGCTAGTATTCCGTTGAATGATGTTCGCGAGGTCAACACGGTAAAGCCGATCAAATCTCCACTGATTTGTGGCTATGATATGTCGCTATGCTTTCACGGCATCGAAGTAACCCCGAGCCCGCTCGCACGGAAGTTGTTCGCAGTGCCCAGCAAAGAAGAGGCCTCAAGTGCATCAGGGTTGAAGGACAGCCGAATAATTGGACTGACAATCAACGAGTGAAAAAAGAAGAGTGGGTGTGCGACATTGTAAGACCACGGCCACAACTATTGTTGGAAACAGTGGGCCTAGAGCGCTAGCAGCGCCCACAGGCAGGCCGCGGAATCCGAACGACGCGGACTGTCAATGACGTTGGTGCCTAATGAGGCACCGGCGCCAGCTCATCGCGCTCCATCGCCTACACTCTTCCTCGCCACGAGGATGAATCATGGATCATCACTCGTTCCTGTTCGCGCGTAGCATCGTCCAGTCTGACAATCCGATATCACGGCCGTGTTAATCGTAGCGTGGCTGACCTTCCTATTCTCCGGGGCCTGAGGGTGTAAAGAACGAATATGAGCCATATGGCAAAGAAGTACGTCTTTCGCACTGCGGAAAATTTGCGTCCGTCGGCGGTGCTAACTTTGCGACGCAGCGCAGTTGAACACCAATCATACATGGGCACATGGCACTCCGTTTTTTTGTGCCCCGTCATGTTCATTGTCTTCCGTACTGACTTACCGTCCTATTCTTGACGTTTCGGGGTTCTTCTTCGCTCGGGGACGCTTTTCTCTCTCCGGCGCCACGGCGGCTGTGCTCGAGGAGCCAACGGGAATCTGGGTCACGGTCGTGCGAGGCTCTTTCAACTGCGGGGGCACTCAACGGCGTTCTGGTTGTGTTGTCAATGATGACGCCTATTGACTCATTCCCGTACGAAGGTGGAAGGTGGAAGCGATTCATGGTTCCTGTTTCGAACTCTTGTAAATTCCAGGTGGGCCCTCTAGTTATTGTTGCTGTGGGGAACGTTTTCCCAAGATTATTCTCACAGGCATGCGAAGTACGATTCAGGCCACCTGTCGGCAACTACATTCTGCCGATGCTCAGACAAACTACTACGCTAGTACGGAATCAGTGCCACTTGATTGCGCAGTGGAAGAACCACGACCCGACGGAGGTCAAAGAGTAACACGAGAATCGGATATGCTGTGCTCTTCACACGCACGTACATATCATCCGTTTGGTCAAAAGACTGATAAAGGGTGACTTGCCGGATTCGGTCAATTTCGATCCGGTCTTGATTATTTAACCATACCGCCGGTTGCATTCCCTAGCCACGGGCCCGGTAATTTGGTTCTCGACTGAAAGCGTGACAGACCATCCCATGCTGTACGCTGGTCCACAACTGAGCCCCGTAGCCCATAAGTAGGGCGGGCATCCAAGTTTCATTCTTAGCACACACCCCCCCTTTACAGCTGGTTCTGCGGACCCGCCCCATCCTCTGTCACCACGCACCATCCTAGCCTCTCCTAATATGTCTGCTGCTCCTGACTGTGCTGCCCCTGCCTACGATGCCGCAGAAAAGGGTACCCTCGAGAACCACTCGGGGCCATCGAGTGTTGCCACCCTAGCCCTAGCGTTGACCGACGAGAAGAAGAAGGTCGACACTCCTCTCGTTGAGTCCAAAGAGGTCGTTCCTATTCCGAAACCCCCCACGACAAAGCCGCCTCCCAAGAAGGTCTCCAGATGGATCCTCTGGCAGTTGTGGTTCAACACATACAGGTATGCGTCGATTACGCACGCTTTCATTCCGGGTTTCTGATCACATTCGCTAGGAAACTCTTCACGTTTGTGTTCACATTGAATATGATCGGGATCGGCCTGGCTGTGTCAGGGCACTTTCCGTACGCCGAGAGGTATACTGGCGCCATGGCCTTGGGAAACCTGAACTTCGCCATCCTCATGCGCAACGAGCTCTTTGGCCGTTTCTTGTATTTGTTTGTGAACACCTGCTTCGCCAAGGTAGCCATCGCATTTAATTCAGCCGCTATTCGTATTTGGTACTCATTATTTCTCAGTGGGCGCCGTTATGGTGGAGGCTGGGCTGCACGTCTGTTCTTCAGGTATGAATTCATTTCGCCCTTGACGCATATGAGTGAGCTCACGAACAACGTTTGCAGCATCTCGGAGGCATTCACAGTGGTTGTGCACTTTCCGGTGTTGGCTGGCTCATCGTGAAGGTCGTGAACAACTTCCGGCATCATTCTGTCAATCATGATTCGATTCTCATCGTCGGTGCGATAACGAACATTGCCGTTATCGTTAGCGCCATAAGCGCATTCCCTTGGGTGAGAAACACCCATCACAAGTGAGTCACGTTTACCACCACAACGACGAGCTCGGCTAAAAGATCTATCAGTGTCTTCGAGCGCCACCACCGCTTCGTCGGATGGCTCGGCCTCATCCTTACTTGTGAGAGAATTTCTTTCGGCCGAATTTTCAAAGGTGCTAATGGCCTCGTTTCAGGGGTCTTCACCATACTCGGTGACTCGTATAATCCAGACACTCGGACGTGGAACTTGAGTGGGCAGCACATCCTCCGCCAGCAGGACTTCTGGTTCGCGATGGGGATGACGACGTTGTATGTAGAATTCCGAGCCTTTCTCCCTATCGCAGGAACGCTCACACGGTTCATTCAGCGTTATCATCCCATGGCTCTGCGTCCGCGAGGTTCCTGTGGATATCGAACTCGTGAGCCCTTCATTTGTCTCGATCGAGTCGAACGTCTAAGCCCCATAATTGCAGCCGTCGCCTAAGGTCGCGATCATCCGGTTTAAGCGTGGAATGCAACAAGGACTCCTCGGGCGTATTAGCCGTACGTCCATCATGGAGTACCATGCCTTCGGGATCATTTCGTGAGGAGCTCCTTTTGTTATCGGAGTCATCTTCTCACACAAGTTAATTTTTTCAGGGAGGGAACTCACGCCAAGTATCACTATATGATCTGCGGTGTGCAAGGTAACGCCTAATCTTCCAATTTGTCTCACAGCAATTCTCATGGTCCGCATGGCAGGTGACTTTACTCGTAGCCTCGTAAACGATCCTCCTCGGACACTCTGGACACGGGAACTAAAGGTAAGCCCAGACAACCCTTTACCGAGTCACACGGGCGGTCCGTAACGGATTTCCAGTTCGCTGGTGTCTCTAATACTTCCACACTCTACAAACGTGGCGTTCGGATATGCACGGGTACCGGCATCGGCGCTGCGTTGTCCACCTGCCTCCAGTCACCCCATTGGTGAGACACCTTCAGGTTCTCACACCACCAGGACCATGCTGACCAGTCGGGCACAGGTACTTGATCTGGATCGGTACGTCCAGAAAATGACGGCACTGATTGCAATGAGGAATTCGACGCTCATGAGTCTTTTCTCCCGGTATCTAGGCTCTGATCAGGAAAAGACATTTGGGCCAACGATCAGCGGTCTCATTCACCGTCACATAGGCCCTGAGCGTCTCCTGTTGTGGGACAGCAAGCTCAGGGGCGGGCGTCCAGATACGATGAAGATCCTGAAAGAGGCGTTTCACTCCTGGGATGCCGAAGGTGACTCAGTCCGCTCTAGCACTTTTTGTGCGCGGCAGTGCTAACGCGCGTTCCTCTGTAGTCGTCTTCATCACGTCGAATTACATCGGCAATTCAGAAATTATGCAGGGTTGCAAGGAGGCTGGCATCCCCGCATTCGGCACGCTGTGGGATTTCGTGAGTTACCATTTTTGTAGACATCTTCTGTCGCTTGACGACCCGTTCATGTAGTGAGCGCCGCACGGCGCTGGCATTTCTTTGCTCATGTGTGGTGGGGGAATTCTCATAATCTAGACGTTAGTGGAACACGTCGGAGCTCCGAAGCTCGTCGCTCACGCGTTGGTGGAGCAGGCTTTCACACACATATATACGATGACCCCTCCTCCAATCTCACCCCTCTCCTTTGGATAGAGTGTGTTTTTATCGAGTTGGCTCCCCTCCGCGGCGGGTCGCTGGGGTAGCCGGTAGTTTTCCCCTTATCCCCCTTACTTCTTCCGTAAAGTCACATTCCCAACGGCTCAGCCCGTGCGCAGGACAAACCAATGATATTAGACATAATTCTCAATGAACAGTTATTTACAGGATTGAACGGGTGCTGTATTCACGACGCGTGTATGGGCGCGAGGCTCCGTGCGAGATTGTCGTCCCGATTTGGATGCGTTTAAGGGTTAAGTTGGCCGAGTGTGAGTGTAGGAATCCCAGGATCGAGTAGTACGGAACCGGCTTTAATTATACCTAGTCCGAGCCGAGTGCCCTTGTGAGAGAACATCTACTGAGCCTGGGAGAAGAAGCCGACAATGTCCCCAGGAACCAGCTGTCAAACATCTGAAGCTAATCGTTCCTAGTTTCAGTTAATCATTATCGTTACCATTGCACGAAGACAAGCAGAATGCAGATTACAGCTAAGAACATGAAAAGCATACATGAAAAGACGTGACAACACACAGCTAGGTGATAACAGGAAAAGACGAATGGGGAAGGAGCATGGCCCCCTCCACCCCATGATCCGTGGTATATGACTACATCCAGCGACCACACCGCCCGAGAGAAGTATGCGACTACTAATAAGGTGGCGTCAAGCAATGCTGCTCAAGAATTTGACCAGACTTCCCCATCCATGGCCAACGCCGCTCGGGCCGGATGGGTGTGTTCGGCACCAGACGGAGCCCCCTGCGCGCAAGCTCAATGACAATACGGGCGATATTGCGTGAGTCCTGGGGTCGGAAGAGTTGAGGACATGTACCCATTACCGGCAGAGGAAACTCACATCAATTCCGCTGTGCTGTCTTCCCTCGAACGGCGCTAGCTCGAGGAACCGTAACTGATTCACGATATTTGGTGACATGCGGCGGGGCAGAGTGGGCTAGATAGAAAGGACCCGAGATGAGGGTAACATAGGAGCCGTGGCATTGTGTGGAAACGGACCTTCAACCCACGGATACGACTGAACTCGGACCACGCGCTCACGATCTTCCGGACGTCGATAACGTCCCCCCTGAGCCACAGCGGCATGGAAATCTACAACAGCGAGAAAGGAACGATGATGTCAAGGGGTGCACTCATGGGCGGGTCTACGATTAGGCACTGGACTGACATTAGATATGAAACATTGTTTAACAACAAAGTCCCGGATGTCAAACGGACCATCAGTACACCAGCAAAAACGGACAAGGCGGTCGCCCGTCTCTGGATGAATCAGGCCGTGCTGCACGAGGAAGGCTGAGAACCTTCGCTCGACTTCAGGGAAGTGTGGCGCGCTGTCAACCTGTTCCTAAAGGCACGGACCCAGAGCATCTCGATGGGCTGACAGTAGTAATGATGGAGTGGGAATGCACTGACTTGAGTTATGCCGGTGAGGGAGGTACAGAAGGGGGATAGCTTGGGACGCCATGTCGGCTTGACAAAGGTGCGGAATTCCGCAACCTTTTGCAAGGTGCTAGCCATGCCGTCGCTTCCTTTGTCTACCCATCTGAGAAGACAGACGGGCCATTCCTGTGGTCGATTGAGCCGATGAGAACGCCTCGCGCGTGATAACGTACGATGATCTCATTGGGCCAGTGGAAGTCAGTACCTGGGTAGCATGTCGCTTCCACGTCCAATACTAGAAAGGCGTCGTACGGTTGGAAAGATGTGATCGCCGGGCGTTGATTATTCATTGAGGGAAGCGGCAACTGTCTATTATTCCCAAGTGGCGTGGTATCTTGCCATTGAATGGAGAATGGAGGTGTCGCATAGTAGGTCATAATAATGGTAGCAGTGGCGGCAGGAAGCGATGTCGTAAGGCGCGGGAGATATATTGGCTGCTGGGAGTTGGACCAATATTATAACATAGATTTACGAGAAAGCAGATAGCAAAAGAGAGCGAGGCATCGCCTTCTTGAGGGAAGCGAGCCTGAGAACGGCGCTGCTAAGGAGTCAATCGGCTTGTCCCGGCTAAGGTTGGTTTCATTCATCGGTCACAATGGCACTTCACAGGGGAGACGACCTCGATGATGATTTCATGCCAGATGAAACAGTCGCTCTCTCCGAAGACGAGGGTTTCGCATCCCTCGGAGATCACGATGACATTGGCAATTTACTCAGCGCTGACGAGGATCAAGTAGACCCACCCAAAGAACGCCCAAACTCACTGCTGAAGAAGGAGAAGAAGCGAAGACGTAGAGAAAAAGAAAAAGAGCGCAGAGCAAAGGAAGGTCTCTCCCTCTCTTTCGCGAATTATCCTAAACCACGACTTCTCTGTACCGTTCGTTCTCGGTTCCTGACACGCCTTCTTTGAAACAGAAGCGAAAGCTTAACGAGACCACCGAACCAGGTGATCACCCGACTGTGGCGTCGCGCTCCCCCGCCATAATGTCCGAGTACCTGTCCACTGTACAAGCGAAATCTTTTTCAAAAATGTCTGCATTGGAGCTTCAGGACAGACAAATTCAAGGCACGTGCTGAATTCGGGGTCTCCTAGACGACATTTTAAAAGTTGACGTTGTCAGGCAGAGAATTTCATAGTGGATACGACTACATGGACGGGATCGAGGAGTTTGGACACGTTGGCGGATTTTATTATTCAAGGTATACTACCTTCCTCTCCTGGCTTCGCTTCTGAGTTTCAGTAACCCTTCTCGAATAATAGTGCTACCGAGTCTCCACACCCGGTTACTGCAGAGAACCAAATCGTTTGGAGCGCCCACCCTACTCTTTCTAACAGGGGCAGCTTTACGTGCGGCGGACGTGACCCGTGCCCTCAAGAACAAAACGCTGCGAGGTGAGAAGAGTGCTGGTGTCATGAAGCTCTTCGCCAAGCACTGCAAACTCGAAGAGCACATCAACCTTCTCAAGAAGACCAAGATTGGCTCGGCGGTCGGTACACCGGGTAGGGTCGGCAAGCTGCTTTGTGAGACAGGCGAGTACTTCACATCTCAAGCTCAAGTCGACAACAGTGACTGAACACGCATTCTTACCTAGATGCACTCTCGGTGTCAGCTCTCACGCATATCGTACTCGATGTGAGCCATCGTGACGCGAAAGAATTATGTTTGTTGGACATTCCTCAGACGCGGGACGAAGTCTTCAGGACGGTACTGGGTGCGCCTCAAGTAATGGAGCGGATAAAAGCTGGGAAGACACACGTCGTACTGTTCTAGTGCTCGCCCAATGTTTTATGACGACCAGTTGGCATTCACATTATGGTTGTAGAGTGACAGTGTAGAGATGTAGTCTAAAAGCCTTTTGGATTTGTTCTCTGTGTGATCTGCGAGCAAGGTGAGGTGTCGTCGTCATGCGAGGGATAAGGAACGTACACGAGTCCATTTTGGCACCTTGTGGACACCTTTGCGATATCCTCTGTGGTGAGGAGAGAAGACAGTGTATTTGTCCTTGGGATCCATTTCATGCTCCTTGGGTAAAGCAAGCGCGCTGGTCTTTTTTTGCACAAGTTTTAGATTTGAGAAAGCGATTGTCGGAAGAGAACACACCAATGCCGTGCATTCAACACCACTGGCTCTGACGGCCTCGATAACGGCGTCAACTTTCTTGAGACGGTCTCGGACGTTGGCTTTTCGTGTCACCGACAGCCGCCATGGCACTTTCCTACAATTGGGAATGTCAGAAGAACGCGAAAACGTGAGATCACACGTACCATAAAAGACCAACATTGACGGCTGCGGTTGGTCTGAATGCACCGAACATATCTGCTTTCAAGTCAGTTGTGGTTGTTGTTCGCGAATTCGTTTTCAGTGGCGCTGAGTGTCATTTTCCCACGACCCAAGGTCTCCCACCAACGACGACCACGATGACGATGAACGGCACCATGACGGTCACCGACTTCGACGCCTCACTGTCGACACCTCTCCCTCTCAATGGTGCTGGCGCCAATGGCGACGAAGGTGTCGGACCCTCGGGAACACTCAAGTTCACCACCGGTCTTATCCTCCCTCCCCCGGATGTAAAGTGTACGTCCTTGTTCGTCGATTTTGGGTCTCATAGCCTTACCAGCGTATGCATGTTGGCAATCCTGTTCGTAGCCACCATTAATCGCACAATTGTGCATATGAACCGCTCGTCGGATCCGCTCCAGTTCGAGGTAAAACTGCGCGAGAGCCGGCGTACGGACCCCGCGTTCTCGTTCCTCAACCCGGCCGACCCTTATCATGCTTATTACAGAACCCGGTTGGAACAAGCGATGAGAGGAGAAGTCTTGGATGGAGTGCCAGCGGATGTGGATAGTAAAGTTGGAGAGACTGTAGATGGAAAGGTCTCGGAGGACTATGGAAATCCACCACCACCAACTGAGTTTATATTGGAGATGCCAAACATCAGCGCAGTCGACCTGTATGTCCTCGATTATATTTACCCTTCTCGAACTGACGAGTACATTTTTTTTTAGTGATATTATGAAGCTGACCGCACTATTCACAGCCAGACAAGGTCACTCGTTCCTGGCGGCCCTCTCAGTGAAAGAGGGTCGGAACTATCAATTCGACTTTCTCAAGCCAACGCACTCACTTTTCGGGTACTTCAATCGACTCATCGAACAATACACCAAGGTCCTCATGCCTACCCCAGAGACACTGGGAAAGCTGAAGGACAGGTCCGAGGCTGGTGCAAAGTGGAAAATGCTCACAGAAGCACAGTCGCACGCGAAATGGGAACGTACCAGACGTGAACAAGAGAAGAAACGTGAGGATGAGCGTGAGGCCGAGCGTGGTACGTGGACTACAGAAATCTGTGACAAAAAGCGGGCGACTTGACGTCTGTTTTTGCGTGCAGTCGCGTTTGCAGAGATCGACTGGCATGACTACGCCATAGTGCAAACGATTGAATTCACTGCTGCCGACGCCCCGGCCGAATTACCGCCGCCTATGAGTGTACAAGAAATGGAAAACATGACTCTAGCACAGAAGCGTATGGCTGCGATGGTGATGGAAACAACCGCGGAGGATGTGGAGGCCCACCGAGCACGCCAGGCGGCAGCTGAGGCTGAGGCAGCTGCCGCAGTTAGCAGTGCGGGCGCTGAAGCAGCGGACGATGACGTGATGATGGAAGAGAGCGACGACGAAGACGCAGAGTCGGAACGGAAGCGAAAGGAGGAAGAAGAGAAGCGGAAGGAAGTGGAACGTGCGAAGGCCGTACAAGCCAGTTCGCTGGAGGCTGGTGCGCCCATGAAAATCAGAACCGACTATGTGCCCAAATGTAAGTGCTCCTTCCCATTGGCGTCGAGTTTCGTCTCTAATCAATTTTCGCCAGTGGGTAGCAAGAGTAAGGTGGCACTGGCTACCTGTAGCATATGCGGACAGCAAATCCCAGTCAACGAATTGCAAGAACATATGCGAATCGAGCTTCTTGATCCGCGGTGGAAGTCACAGCGCGACGCACTCGAGGCCCGAAAGGCGCAGGCCTCGGAGCTGCAGCGCGGGGCGAATGTTGTCTCCTCACTCAAGAATCTTGCACGAACTCGCGTGGATATTTTCGGCACGGAGACAGACGAGGAGAGGAGGAAGCGAGAAGAGGAAGAGGAGCGCGAGCGACGAAAGGAGAGGGAAAAGGTCGTTTGGGACGGCCACACTGCGACGAAGGCCGGCACACTCGACAAGTACTCGACGAACGTCAATTTCGACGAACAGATCGCCGCCATTCACCGCGCCAAGGGTCTGGGACCGTGCGTCTCTTTTTTCTAGCCGCCTACCGAGCTATTAACTGACATTATCCTCAACAGACAGGAGGCAAATGCTATTGGCCCAGGCATCGGACCTGCAGCAGCTCCCCCCCCTCTCGCCTCTGTACCGCCCGCTCTCCCTATCCCCCCAAAACCCGTCGACGTGGTATCGAAAGACCCTTCGTTTACCGCCGCAACGATATCGTCGGGACCGCAGCCCGCATCGATGTACCCGACGCCCGCGCCTCCTGTCATGCTTCCTCCACTGCACTATCAGGGACTAGACTCGGCGCAACCGTTCGGGTACCAGCCTCCTCCCGGACGCGTACCCCCTCCATTCACCCCACCAGTGGCGGGGGCAGTACCCCCTGCCAATGCTACGGGCACGGTGCGCCCCGCAGATCAAATGGAAGGCGACGCGGACGACGTCCCTCCCGCGAAGCGCCAGCGCGTCGCAAAGCTGCCCGGCGGACAGTACTATCCAGAACAAGACTGGATTAACATGCACCCGGTGCGTTTTTCCATGCCGGCCATATAGCCCATAAATTTGACGCTGACGTGGAAACGAAACTAGCACCCAATTTCGCTGCAGGTGCAGCTGCCGTCGAATCCGAGCACACCCGAGTGGAAGATGGACGGGACGATCGTGACGATCGCGGACCTGCCGCTGAACCTGTTGGTGTCGACGCTGCGGGACCGCATCATCGCGACGACAGGCAGCTCGCTGTCGGCGGGGAAACTGATCCTGTCGTACAATGGCAAGATGCTCACGAACCGTAACACGATCGCGAGCTACAATCTAGAGGAGGACGACCTGCTCGTGTTGAGCGTGCGGGACCAGAAGAAAAAGTAAACTTTTTACTGTGCTGGTGAGGTCTCGGTGCAGATGTGTTACTTTCTCTCTGTCTCCCTGTCTGCCTCCATTACGCCACTTGTTCTGTTCTCTTGTTCCCAAGACTATAATCATATGTTATCGCCATTGGCTTTTTCCAATGCTACGGTGTAGTCATTTCTGCAAGAATGCAGAATGGGAGCATGTGTTTGATCGAATATGATATAGCTGGGGACGACTCGCGCTATCCCTCAAGTATGGGGGACAGTGGCAAGTGAGAGAGATCGTAGTATGGTTAGTCTCACATTGGTCCTTAAGTTAGTACCAATGAAACCCTACAGTAAAGCGAGTCATCGCCATCATAGCACGCCACGAGCATGACAATAGCACGACAATCCAACTATCAAGGAGTTTCCGGCTAGCAAAGCCCGGACCTAGCATGTGGTGTTGTGGACTAATTCCAATCTGTACTGTATGTACTGTATGCAGCGTCTAACCTTACGATAAGAATTAGTGCGCTCCGTTACGTGTACCACTTAAGAGGTTTCGTCGCAGTTGTCACCGTGGGCTTCCACAATAATTGAAGTGTCTTCTTCCGAGATCCGTGCCCACTCTACCATACATGAAAAAGATGTAACGAGATAAAATATTGAAACATGGAGAAGGAGGGGGAAAAGTGTCATCTCTGACCATGTCGCGTGTAAAATTATACGAGACCATCCGGACTAGAACACGCGTCTACAGAGAAGCGCAAACACGAGCACCAGGAGAACACAAATCGCCGTGTCAAGCAGCATCGGCGGGCGGACCGTCGACACGTGTGTGCGTGTCTGGTGGCGAGACGAACCGACTTGGTGGCCACCTCGGGGAGGCGGGGAGGAAGTGGTCGCGCCATTCGCTACCGCCTCGGTGTCACGATTTGCGTTGCCTGGTGAGGTCGGGTGTTCGGCCCCTGGAGACCGACCCGCCGGAGTTATGGTGACGTCTACCGCAGGGGTCGGAACGCCACTCGTATCTGCCTCCGCGGACGTCTTTTCCCCGGTCGTCGTTTTTGTCGGCGGAAATCTAGACGCGGGGGCGGAGCCTAAGGTATTCGGCGGTGGAGGATCGGGGAGGGACTGGATGTTCGAGTGGTTGCAACGGGGACAGACCCAGTCCTTGACCTTTCGGAGAGAGTAGTAAGGTGGTGGGTAACAAGGCGAGAGACAAGATGATACTCACAAAGCGGCGAGGCGCTTACGCTCGCTGGACGGGGCCTCAAGTGCGCCGATGCCCATTGCGGCTTGGCCTTTCAGAGGGAAAAAACCCTGGAGACCAATTATTGCTAGAGGATGGCCCGATTCAGTGCCTCTGATTCGATTGGAACTTGTAGGAACTCACCGGTCCGCACGCCCCAAGCCGGCTGCCATAATTCTTCGTGATCTACCGCGGTGTTATTCAAATTGAAGTGCGAACAAAGTAAGACCAAGACCCTCACAGTTGGTGAAACTGATACAGATCTGAGATGAAGGGTAGGTGAGGCGATTCAGACAACAGGAAAATAAGTCAAGAGTGAGCCTACTTTCGTGTTTAATTCGAATCGGCCGTTGGGAGTGAGCAGCATGATGCTTGGTGGTCGAAATGGGTATTCTGCCGGTAGTCGGATACGAAAGTGGTACAATCCGCCCTCAAAGTCAGTGCCAGAAGGCCCGCGGAGTGTACAGTGCCACTCCTATAATCCACATGGGTGAGGGTGACACGTTGCAGAGAAAAACTATGCATACAAAGATATCGTCCTGAAATTACAGACGAGAGCCGAAGTGTAAGTCATTGTGTATGCGGATAAATAATCGAGACACACCTCCAACGGGGCTGCAGAGTACTCAGGTGCTTGGATCATTTGCGAGCTCCCGTGCCTCCTGCATAATGCGCTTGACGGCTAGAGGGGTGATGCATGGCATCCGTCACTACACGATGAAGAGTCGGTTGGACGTTAACCTTACCGGAGTTGTTCTTGTTGAGCATTGCAGGGACGGCCATTGGAGGGCGAGGGTGGTGGGGTGAGCAGGAGGTGGTGGTGCGGAATGGTGATTAACTCTGAAAGGGACACGTATAAGTTAAGTTAATCTCGCAGCTTGTTACTTATTGTGGGAATTTCGTGCTCAGGCACCGGTCGCCTCGTTTCCTTTCCGTCCGGCTCAACGCATTTGTTCGTTCCCTCGTCGCGTCCGTTCCATATCTCACGCTTCGACCACCCACCGACCATGCAAATCAAAAAACTAAAAGTCCGCCCTCAGAAGAGTACGCACTCCACATTGACGTCGGGCTCCACTCACCCATTCGTTCCATGCAGACCAACCGGTCGTACTTTGCGGCCCACAGCTCGCGTCTATGCTCGGATGCTGGGCAGCCACTAAAGACGTTCGATCAATCGGAGCCTGTAGCGAACACGCCCAGACCCTCTTTGAGTGCATGCGCACAGCGGTGCGACCTCCCCCTTCTTCGTTTCGTAGCACGGAACTGAACGTCTTTGCGCACGCCTGGTAGCCAATGAAGGGCAAACAACATAGACCATCGATCAACTATCATTTGGCACGGTTAGGGAAAACCCTCAAGGATTGAGTTTGGGTTGTATCATCTCTCGGGTGCACCCGCACCTCGTTCACTTTCTGTCGAGCGAAAATGCATTTATAGATAGAACAAAATGCAACGTCATGAATCTAGCGTAGTCCACACCCGCAGCGTGTCCTCGTTCTCTTCCAGGTCGCTCACTAGCTCCTTTACTATACTACTTAATTCCATCATCCTCCACCGCATCTTCAGTCGGCGCGTATATGAGCTCACAGGACAACAGTCCCTGCGAAAGACCAGACTGGGTGACCGCATTCGTTATCTTCCCCAGCGCATTCGGCGCGCACAAAATCTGCCGTCGGACATCCAGATTGTTATGTAGACGAAGGGGGTAAGGTCTACGCACCTCAACCTCTACGTCCTCTCCGGATCCAGGATTTTGGTCAAAGTCTTCCGCACCAGCCGCGAGCGTTTCCTCAAGGAGCCTGTCAACTCCGCCACTCTCCGCGCTTTCCTTATCGAGCGCGACGCGCACACGTCCCTTGTGCTGGAACATGAATCCAACCGTCGCGAAACGAGCACTGTTTGCCGTCAGCCTGGCACGAAGGAAACGAGGGGGAGCAAGTCGAGTCGACCCACTTGTGTTCGTTGAGGATCTCGCGGATTTTGTGCAGCGTTCGGTTCCCGTTATCTGTCAGGCATTCTCTTTCGAGAATCAGTGACCGCAGCGCAGCGCGTCCGTCTGGGATAGGCAAAAGCAGGTAAAACGCTCTACGTACATGATAAGTCCGACCGAGCCGTGCGCAAGCGCCTCGTATGTGGTCAGCTGTCCAGCTCCATCCTTCCCTCCCGCCGCCTAAGTAGTGAAAATGAGCGAACCGAATGCCTCAGTGGCAAAACCACGCGCGCACCTTTTGCAAAGCGCTCTCGATATTCGCCTTGGGCACGCCGTCCGCGCGCGCCTTTTTGACGGCATTGAACAACGTCACGTTCCTCTCGGGGTCGGTTGACCCGCCATCTAACGGAGGGCTTTTTCTAAGTTGCTGCTTGTCGCCAGAAGGCGGTACGAGACTCACTGCGCGCTGCTACCATGATGTCCTGAATACGCGTAGCATGAGTCAGGTCCATCTGTTTGGCAAGGCGGTCTTTGCTTACGCGGGATGCTCGTGCGTAGACTTGCCCGCGACGCTGGTCATTGATTCCCTTCTTTTGCTGGATTTTCGACCACTAGAAGAGAGAAGGACAACCGTAGTACGTGTGCTAAGTTTAAGTAGGCTGCTGGTGAACGCGCAAGCGTACTTTGTTGTGACCGGAACAAGCTGGCGAGCTAGTAGAAAGTGGACGAATACGGGTAGGCCTTGGGACAAGCAGTATTCGAGATCTGAGCAAGAACATCGAATTGATGCAAGTCACGGTGACCGTGGAAAGCCCAGAGTGGTCGACGTAATATTGCTTACATCACACGACACGGATCTCGTGACAAGTAAATTATCATAACATATCATAACTTGAGCAAATTCCCCGTTCCTACGCACTCTCCTTTACTTTTTTCCTACAGAATGCGAGGACGACGATGGAGTCAGCTTCAACAGACTCGCCTCAGCTGCAGCCACCGCTTCCGCCAAATCCAAGTGGAAGTACGGCGTGTCAATCTGTACAGTCGATGCTTCACCACGATTTACCGCGCCGTACGAGGGATCGTAAAGTGACGTCCCCTTCGAGTCCCTAGCTCCGACGTCCCCAGCTTCGACGTCCTTCGGAACCGGGCTGCGAGTCTCGGGATCATCGTACGGCACGATCGCGGCAACGTCGTGGGGCCGAGCTGATTGGACGCGGTGGTCATAGCCGAAGCCCGCCGCGACGAGTGAACGGCGAATCCACGGCGAAAGGATTGACGCAAAGTGGAACTCGACCGGATGGTCAGTCCAGCGTTCTATCTCCTTGCGCGTGTCTATAAGCGCCTGCACCGACGTCGTATCAACCTGCGAACTACGCGAAAAGTATTAACGACTGTTGGTCGATCGAAATAAATAAATAAAGTGGCCTCACGCCGTGGAGAAGTCTAGCACGATGGAGTGGAGAACCGGTTTGGATTGGTTCTCTTCCCACTCGGAGTCGGCGCCGTGTCGCGAGCCAGGATCGTTCCACGGGCGGTCGGACAAAGGGATCAAGCGTACGTCGGCCCCACGGCGAATGTTTGCCTTAACGTAGTCCACGATCTCGCTGTTGAGCACGCTGCAGTTCGGATAGAGGAACGTCTCCTCCAAGCGGTATATAAGGACGCCTGGCGGAGGGGGTTCTACGCGAATCTGCGGATTGATTACGTGGTTATTGGCCAAGGGAACGAAAACATCGCGAGAACGGGAGACGTTGCTGTCATTAGCGTGCACCCGAACACGTCCGAGGAAGCGGCCGCGCGGGTGTGCGAGTCGGAAGATGAGAAGTGCCGCCGATGTCGCCAGGGAAACATAGATCCCATTCTCGATGGTCGAGAAAACGGTCACAAGCACCGCGGCGACCCAAATGAAGAATTCGAATGGTGAGATGCGCCAGTACTTGTACACCTGTGGCGGCTTGGTGACGAGATCAGCGACTGCGTGGATGATGACGGCCGAGAGCCCTGCTGTGGGGATCCAGAAGAAGGCGGAAGTAAGACCGTACAACGCCACAAGGACGATGATGCCACTGAGGATACCCGCCGCAGGAGTGCGCACGCCAGATTTCGATTTGAGAGCAGAACGTGAAAACGACCCAGTAGCAGGGTAGGCCCCAAAAACAGTCCCGACAGTGTTGGTGACACCGATCGCAACAAGCTCCTGGTTCGGGTCAATTTTGTAGCCGTTGATACGTCCAAATGCTGAGTGAGTATTAGTCTAAATATCAGAAAGATGTCTCATGAACCCCGGCTTACACTTGGAAATGGCGATGTGCTCCAGTAACAGAATGATTGTAGCAACAGGGAGTTTGGGTGCAAGTGCCGACAGAAGCTGCGAGTCGATGTTGGGAGTACCGACGTGCTTGAGGCCTCGCGGCACGTTCTGGAGGATCTTGATCGGATACGTGCCTTTTGCGCTTCTGCGATGACGCGTATACAGCCAGGAGGCAAGAGTGAGGACGACAATGACGAATGCGCTACGGAACGCCGAGATGAAGAAAAATATCTTAGCTGAGTGATAGCAGTTAGACGAGGTGGCACGCAAGACGTAAGGGGAAATGCAAACCTCGGCGGGGGTGACGGCGAGAGAGGTAGTCGCAGGTCATTCGAATTGCGTACAAAAAGAAGAGACCAACAAGACCAAAGGCGGCATCCTTTTTTGTCCTTCCGAGTCCCTTGAGTGTGTTGATGATGACATGGAACGTGGCGGCGCGCGTGCTGTTCGAGCTCGGGTGATCAGGTAAGTTCAAAATAGCAGATAAAGGACAAACTCGAATCCTGTGATGCCCATGAGCCCAGGGACTTGACCGACCGTGATATTGATCGCTGAGCCAGTCATGAAACCGGCGACAGCAGGAACCGGGATGAGTTCCACTAGCCAGCCGAGGCGAAGTAGACCAATTCCCAAGACAATGAAACCGCAGACGAATGCCAAATTTGTCGCGATCTCGGGGCCAGACCATTCGTTAGGGTGTTTCTGGACAATATATTTGATGATTTGAGAGACCTGAAGAGACATGACTGCGACCGGGCCGATAGACACATCCTTAGAGGTGGCAAACAACTAGGGTGATATCAGGAGATTGAGAAGGGATATAATGTAAGCAACGACGTACACAATAGGTCATTACGCCGACAAAGGCCGAATAAAGACCGTATTCTGGTGGCAGGGTTGCGATCTGAGGGAAAATATTCAGTTGACAAATGCGAGGACGGATCATGGCTGTGTTGATTTACCGTAGCATAGGACATGCTCTGTGGAACCAGGACCATGCCGACGGTAAGACCAGCAATGATATCGCCAGTGAGCCAACCAACATCTATGGGGTTGAGTAAGCGGCCGGGAAGGAATTCGCAACAAGGCACAATGGAAGTAGACGCACTGTAGCGGGTGATCCAGCCGAGTATGGGGAAGAGTCGCCAAAAGTATTGAACGGCCTGTTCCGAGTAAGTGGAGCCCATAATTATAATTGTTGCTTATTAACTGACGAAATCTTTGGGATCTCTTGCGAGATTGTGTACCCAATCCTTAGAAGAGATGATAGAAGGCTGGTCTTCGGGATACTCGACGACCCTCTTGCCGAGGTTCTTTGCTCGCTCGGTGGCCATGGCTGAAGATCAGCAAAGGGGACTCAGAGCAACGAGTTGCGGGGAAAACGCCATGGGAAGTTTGGAAGAAATATAAAGGAATGTCAGGCACGCCGATCGGAGTTGCCACCACCTGTCTGATGTTCTCTTGGAGCAGGGGGGGCTTAGGGTACGATGTGCGACGCAGTAGCATGTCCGAGTTCCAAGACAGACCTAACATATACAAGTCAGAACACGACGAATACTTGTATTTAGCATTCGAGAGAACCCACACAGGCTCCATGAGAAAGATAGAACGCTCGAACAACAACTAGAACGCGTGTACACCTTCAAAACAGGGCAGAAGCAACAGCCCGAAACGGATGAGCATCGAGCACGCCATCGCGAACCAAGTTGACGACGTTTGTGGAGCACATTCGCGGACTTTGAATATTTGAACGATAGCGGTAACGCAGAAGTACAGGGAAATGGCGGCATCTTGCATACAGCATTATTGGAAATTCCTGACTTGCGACTTCGGGCCGATACTGTAATCAGCGCGCGCAGTAGACCTGTAACCAGCCAGAGAGAGAACGAGGAAAGAGGGTGTCACATAGTGACTGGAGAGTCCCCGTTTACCGGGGTCCTGAAACGCTTGGTGAAACCCCAGACTACTGTGGAGGTATGGTCACCGGGTCTGCGCGCGCAAAATCGCGAATTACGAATATTCGTACATAACTTGTGGCATGACCCGACGTGGATTGTGAGAATTGATGTACTGATGGTTTACCTAGTTCAGTCTCGCCTTGTCTCACGGATCTGGGACAATCAGATTATCTGACTGAGTGACCAACCAAATCAATCAGCCCTCACGTATTCTGGAATCGTCGATGCCGTCGAGCAGCCACTAAGGACATCGCATAGGGTTCTGGACTGTGATAGGAACATATGTAACGTCATTACGGATCCTTGGCGCAATGAGTACGCCATGTACCAGTACTTATTCGGGATTGAGGCAGGCACGAAAGGCGCCACATTAAAGTGATTTGCTTGGTGATATAGCGATTCCGATGCCATGGGGAAATGACAGAGCGACCGGATTCAGGTCAGTGCAATGATGATGGTTATGATTAACTCACCGTTCCGTTCCGTTCATTTAGATTTGTGAGGAGCAAGCCAGCTAAAATTCTGCCCTCCTGCCCTTCGACCCAGGCCTCTGCACCAGTGGTACCCACTGTACTTGGAGCGGCTGATCGGTGGTCCCAGTCTTAGAGCAGAAAGTGGCTAGATCAGGTATTTTTTATGACCTACATCGCCCTTGCCCGTTATGTCTGGCTCAGGTTCACGAAGGGATAGCCATTTGACGATCCTTACTTCGTAAGGATCTGAAGCTAGAGGATCCTTGAGAGGATCCCTGGAGTTCAAGTTAAGGCTAATTTATTTGAATAAATTACTTTCTGTCTTATTACTGCCACGATTAAGTAATCGAATGTCATAGCTGTAAAAATGTTGAAAGTACAGTTGATTAGCTCATAATGCATATGGGTTGGCGGGCTATTTTCGCATGCAATATGAGATATATGCACTATGGTCATTGTCACGTATTTGTGACTTTTGTGACACAGGTGAACTATGTCTTGAACTATGTAGTAGTACATCGAAAGTACAAATCTATGTGTATTTGTTTTGAGTTCAACAGGTCATCATGGAGCAACTGTGCACGAAACTGGGGCAATTTCTGTGGTAATTCAACCGTATCACCAAACTTGATTGAGAGTCGCTCAAGTTGGACGACAAGTGCAATCAGTGTCACGTCGAGTGACTGCTGTGGGCCACTTCTTGTGATGATGGGGGGCAGGTTTTTCACAGACCTCAGTGAGTAGGTTCTTCTTGAGGCATGCCAGTGGTGAATCCAGACTGCAGAAACACACAAAACAACCAATAATTTGCCATCAAAAAAGTTTGCCTTTAGCCAGCACTAACCAAAAGTGCTCGCTCCCACATCTCCACAGCACCCTAATAATGCATATAATACCAGGCAATACCTGCTGAGGGTATGCATTATGCAATATGCATTATAAATCCCTATCACTGCATACCGACTATGGTTCTGGCCAAAAGCCATGCATTATTAGATATATGCATTATGGCCATATGCGTTATGAGCTAATCAACTGTATCACCAAAATATTGAATCATGGTCAATCTATTGTTCCAAGCCCTATGGATGCAGGAGAATTTTCCCGGGTGATATAAGGCAATTAAAGGGCTCACAGAATCTCGCACGGAATTGTCACTGTATGACTGTATGGGGTTCCGTCTAAGGTCCCGTTAGCAGATTTTCAAACCGGCACCTACCGGGAACACCATTTGGTTCCAGCCGAGAAAGGATGCACATGCTCACTGTTCGTCACAACCAACAACTTGGAAGATCTGTGGGGCTGTAGGCCTGTAGGACTCGACCAACTCATGCCGCGCTTGTTAGAACTTAAGTTGTGGCCCACTCCTTTGGTCGCGAAGACGGAGGTCATGACCCTACACTTGTGCTCCTACCCAGTGTGCCCCACCGCGCGCAGCACTCAACGCATTCCCGCGTGTCGAAATCTACCGCCTACTAGAGAGCACGGTCGCGCCTACCCACACGTTGCCTTCAATATCGCCACCACAAACTATCATGTATCTCACGTCTTGTATCCGAGTACAACGCCTCCCATACCCATTTCAGACTGCTGCAACGGCACCCTGACGAGCGGTGTCCCTCTCAAGGTCTTGCTGACTTCGAGTCTTCGACGCACGCAGCAACCTGTCATTTTCTGCATTACTCTGTCGAATAAACCGGTGATGCCAGCGTGCGCAACGAGCATGGGCATCGACCTCGACCCGGTACCAGACGACGATGCACACAGCACTATATCTCTGCTAATTGGTTGCACCAACTAATTTGGGGCCACGACACTGCGTTCACCGCTGAGGTCTTATTCGATAGTTGCCGTCACTACCAGTTGTGTGCGGTTGCGTCAGCATGGGGTGACGTTGACACCATGACGCCCGGCTCAATGTTGTTGCTGTTGCCTTCGCGCATGCCATCAATGCCCACCACGTGCTACGCCCCAGTCGGCGCTTATCGCCACACTAGTACACCCTCGGGCCATTCGTGTCACTGTCGCGGCGGCGCTGCCTTTGTACATCATCCTATACCAGGTGCACGACGATACCTCTTTGGCCTCAGTGCTCATAAGCGCGACCTTACATAGATAACCGCGCAATTAATTCCCCTTACTCGCCTTCGTGTTGATGGTCTTGGTCTTGATTTACTGTACGCCATTTACGGAATTCCATTTCCGCGAGCTTTACTGGCACTACACTGTTGGTATGTAAAGTAACGTGATCATCAGTGTATCATCTGCTCTCATCTGTGCCGTAAGTTACGCGATTGTTCTCGGTGTATTTACGACAAATTTACATCAAAATAGGTGTTTGGTGATTTAAGTCGAACGAGCACACTACATCACTGTAACTGGTGATGCCAGCGCCATCCTCTTCCATGTTGGACTTCTACGAGGACTTCCGAATCAACTGTTGCTCATCACTGCTTCCCTTGAATGATCAAGTTATCAAGTTAAGTGCAACTATCAGGGACCCTTTTACCCTAGCTCTTCCTACTTTTCGAAACGAAAAGTGTGATGGTGTTGACACAAGCGACACAACACTCCATTGCTATCAACGTGACACGTTTCACGAGACCCAAGCACGATATGCATGATGCTGCATCGTGCCGTGATAATAATGCGTGGCCGTGATCGTATCGTATAGCAAAACTACAATACATTCGACACGGCCACGGTTGATCCTTTCTGGTAATGCATTTGCACCCGAACGAATTACATGCATGCTTGACTTACGGAGACCATCGAAGCATCATCCGTAACTCCTGCACATGGACTCCATCATCTTTGCTCATCAACTAATTGCCATCAAGAATCCCTCAGGTTGTCCTCCTGATTCTTCGCGAAGTGAATGAATACCGTAACGTCTGAGGACTCACACTAAACCTTGATACAGTTGGCCTGGTGCTAGTGTGATGAGATGTCGTTCGGTGACATTGTGCCACTGACCTCTGTCCACTATAAATTGGCTTGGTGTGCAGGGTGTGGTTCTTCAGCTCCTGCTCATATTCGTACTATTTTCTAAGGCACTGGTTGGTTAGTTCCCAATCTTTTGTCTTCTCTTCTCAGTAGCCACCATGGCTAACCCTTATACCTCCAGCCCATACGTTTTTTGCATTCACACCCACATTCAAGCCGCAATTTCTTATAACGATCATATTATCATCCTCTTTAAACATGTACTCTAACAAGACCCTTGTTGTCCTTGCACTTGCTGTCTCCACAGCATCTCCCGCTCTTTCTGCTCCTGTCGTGTAATGCTCCTTACTTTTCGACTCATGGGGACGGCGTTAGCTAACGAATGTTGTCGTCGTTCTAGTGCTGGCCAGCAGTGGGCCCATACCGACTTTGACGAACGTGCGAGCAGTCTCCCGATTGATATCGGAGAAGACCTCATCAAGACGATTGGGACTAATTTTGCCGTTGGCGCTGCACCCATTCTATTTGAGCACTTCCTCCTCAATAAAACGCGTCGTGCGTTGCCTGGAGACGCTCCACTCGCTGATAACGATAAACGCGCCCCCGGTGTTGCAGGCTTAGTCGATGGGCTCCTGACTAGCTTGAAGTCGACCGACTCCCTTGGAACGGTTATCAAAAATGGTCTCCTTGGCGGTGTGGCCTCGGGGTTCGGGGCAGCTGGAGCAAATGTAGTTGTAAACCACACTAGGTGAGGGAAAAGCTAAGAAAACGTTTGCAATTGCTCATCGTTGTAGCAGTCGTGAACCTTCGCCACTCTCGGGGAGCGACTTGGGTGGCATTGCGAAGACTCTTGCGGGTGCATTGATATCCTTGGGTGCTGCGGATGGTGTGACGAAAGTTACGGATAAAATCTTCAATCGAGATGATGCATCGTGAGTGTCCTTCCCTTCTCTATCGTAGGTACCTGGCGAGCTCATCCGTCGCAGGCCTCAGGACCTCATTGACGCTCTTCAACGCTTCGGCAGTCAGCTTGACGAGCTCAACTGAGTGCATTTCGGTGATATAGATATGATCTGACTTGAATGACGTTACGACTTCCATTATTGATCGTGTACACGTAGTTGTGATCGGGTGCTGGTTCATTCAATACAAGACGATGCAGCTCAAATGGGCAACTTTCATATTGTTCATCCCCAAGAGCTCAGTACGTATGACCTTTTTGTTTTGTTTCGCGCAGTGGAGGAGTGAACCCTGACCAAAAGTTGTAAGAGTAATTGTGGACTTTATGAGGGCAAAATTGGAGGCTGCACGTTTGGGGCCAGCCGATTTTTGTCAGTAGGCTATCTTCTGGGAAAGAATCATACCGGACTTCTCACGACTTCTCCATGCCCTTAGAAGAGCATGCCAAGAGGAAATGAATTGTGACCGTTAAATGTAACCCGCCCGCCAAGCATATTTGTATGGGGGCGCCAAGTTTGCTTTGATCAAAATGTTGCGAGCCATGAGAAGGAAAAACCTTGGGTTCACAAACAGCCACGACCAACATCATGGTGTACTTTGGCCTTAATTGAATTGTAGACCAGGGCCACGTGGATCAGCACGCAGGACGCGCGTGGCGTCGGTTAACCGATTACCATCTCGTCTTTCACTATCCAGTGCGCGGTGCGCCTGCCATCGTTTCCTCCGTCCATCACGACACCCTCTCCTTCTCGGATTAACGACCTTCCAAATACTTTTTAAAGATTACGAGCGGTGATGTCGGGTCCGCACAAAGCTGTGCCGCTCGTAGCGCCGGGCCACACGCGCCCTGTCACCCATCTCTCCTTCTCCCCCCTTTTAGACGACAACCGATACCTACTTATATCTGGCTGCAAAGATGGGAACCCGATGCTGCGCGAGTGGACGGGCGATTGGATCGGCACGTTTGTCGGACACAAAGGCGCAGTATGGAGCACCAAGCTGAGTTGGGATTCGTCGCGCGCCGCCTCGGGCAGTGCGGACTTTACAGCGTGCGTCCCCTCAGTGTGCCTATGTGGGATGTGCGGTCGCGCTCACGCGCAGTCCGCAGTAAGATTTGGGACACGTACAGCGGAAACTCGCTCCACTCGTTCCCTCACAATCACATTGTCCGCAGCGTCGCGGTCACCCCTTCGGCGTCGCATTTGCTCACCGGCGGGCAAGAGAAGAAGGTCCGGATATTTGACCTGGGGAGACCAGATGCCGAACCAGATATCTTGGGTGGTGGTTTATCGCACGATGGCACGATCAAGAGTGTCGTGTGGTTCGACGAGAACACTGGCGTGAGTGCGGCAGATGACGGGTTTATCAAGTGGGTACCGCTTCTCCGTCCGTTTTTTCTTCTTGCGAGGTTGACGGGTGATGAGGTGGTGGGATCGGCGCTCGCTCCAACCAACGAGGAAACTGTCTTTCAATCACCCTATCACCTCAATGGAACTATCTGTGCAGATACAAAGACTGGTGGTGACATACGGCAACACGGTTGCCTTCATCCCCGCTCAGCCAAGCGAGACAGGCGCACCGATTCATAGCTTGGGTCTGCCATATGCGCCGTCGTCTGCTTCCGTCCACCCAGTCTGGCAGGATCGGTTTGTCACTGGGAGTACGAGTGACGAGTGGGTGCGCGTCCACGGGATCGACGGGGAGGAGCGGGAGTTGCTCAAAGGACACCACGGACCTGTGCATTGCGTCGAGTATAGCCCAGACGGAGAGGTTTATGCAAGCGGAAGCGGTGCGTGCGATCGTCACTGTCTAGGCACTCAGTTTATCTCACATGTTTCACCCTCTCCGAACTCGCAGAGGACGGTATGCCATTTCCCCTCTTAACTCGATTATCAGTACTTAACTATCTTTACCACTCAGGGACTATCCGACTGTGGCAAACTACACCAGGCAAGGCGTACGGTCTTTGGCAAGGAGCTGGCGGCAGTGGCTAGATTTGACGGAGCATTCACATAGGACACTTGAATTGTAACGCGGCGCATCGCTTCGTCTCTGTTCCTGTAACACACTGAAGTAAATAATGACACCGTGTGTCTGCTTGCGGAGGGACGGGCTCGGAGTTACCTATGTGCGGTCCGGATCATGGAAAAACCATGATCATGACTGGGACTGTCCTCATCCTTGCAACGGTGGTGTTTCTTTTCCTTGTTCTTTTCAGTCGTTGACGTGTTAGACAACGATTAATATTGGGTTACGCGCAGAGCTCAAAGCCCAGCTTGGCCCATCACTCTCCCGACTTTTTGAAACCAACGCCGTGACGCGTCCGTGCCGACTGGGCATGCTCTAGGACGGCCGAGAGCACAAACAAACTTGTTTTGGCTACCTTGGGTGCCTGAGAGCGGAGATCCAGAACAAAAATTACATAATCAGATTTTAGATACAATGGGGTCGTGTAGTGGGGCGGTGCAACAACAATTATAATTGTTCTTTCTCCACCACCAGCCATCAACGTCCCTAACGATGAGCCATTCTACCAGTCCACCTTTGTCCCCGAGCGCAAGCTTGCACCCACTCCCGCGCCCACCGTCGCCGACTCACTCAAACCTCCCGACGCAGCTTTATCATTCCTCCCTCTTACCCCGGTCAATCCCGACGCCTGCGCTCCTCGACTCTGTAGCAGGTGGTGCACACTATTCCGGCGTCGAATCGGTCAACGAACGAAGACGGTCGTTGCTTCGCAATCACCCACAGTCGCCGAATTCTGTGCAGGCCTTTGGTCAGCGCCGCCAGAGTAACCTGCCTGGAGCGGCGAGCGCGTCGCACCTGGCTGCTATGGACGATCTCAAAGAGGTGCGTTTTAACGCTGGAGGTTTTCTTACCCGACTGATCCGGTGCCATTCGTCGTAAAATAGATGTACGAAGGTCGCTCGACCAAAGAGATGATACAGAAACGATGGCAAAAGGGTGCAGAATACGAGGTGCGTGCGCGCATTAGATCACCGCTCGCCGATCGCCGACTCGACGACCCGTTTGCAGGATCCGTATACGAGATGTAAAGGCTTGAGTGAGATTGCTCCGCAGGTATATTAAAAATTGCCAATCTTTGGGCGCGCCTCGCTGACTCGATTTGTAGTGGTATGCCTTGGTATGCACATGATTCCATGACAGAATGCTGCGCCCATGGCTCACTTCTTTTTATGGTCACCTTTGTAGCCGCGGATGTACTCCAAACTGGCGGTCACCGGACGACGCGTCCTCTCGTCAACGGAACACCCCAACCGTTTAATCATGTGGCAAAAACACGAGTACACTGTTCGCGTCACGGGATCGAAGAAGGTTCGCTTACGCTTACCCTTCATCGGTAGTTGGTTTCCGAGAGTGCTGACCCTGCTGTGCACCTGCTGTTAGGTGGTCGAGTCAATTTTGGTCATTGATTTTGACGGAGATGGAAAGATCGTGCGATTAGTCGACCAAAGACGGGGTGAGGACCCACCGACTCGGTGGGGCGCGCAGCATCTCCGCAGGCTGAACGGACGAGTGGTGCCGTGGGTTCCCTGGCTGGGAAACTCCCCAAAGCCCAAGTCCAATTCTCACTAGTCTATGACGTATGTGCGGCTGCGCGCCTTGAGGGCGTCGTCCTGACTGACTCCTCTTGTACTGTACCCTGCTATATCTACTGCTCTGATTGTAATTAATGACGTATTGGTCCTTGTTAGGTGTATCTTATGGCATCGGTTATGATAAGTTAGGATAGTTCTGCGTGTGTAATGTTACCCTACTGTGGTGTAGCTGTTACGTTGGGGCGCAGAGTGATACCCGAAAATGGTGGTTATGTGGTATATCAGGTTCCTCATCGAGACCATCCTTTGCGCCTTAAGGCAGAGAATGAGAGTGGCCCTACGCAATTCTTTCAATCGATGTACCCAATTCGTACCGAAGAAGCAGCCATCGTGAGCCAGCTGACCGAATGTCGTACATTGCCACGCGTACAAATACCCTGGGCCGTAAACGCGAGCGTATCATCGTGACATCTACCAGTCCTTCCGGCGCAAAAGAGACACCGCCCCTGACATACCACTCAAAGAAACTCAGAACCCAATTGACCGAGAAAAGACAAGGCAGAAGATGTGCAAGGCAATTCTGGCGCCTCTGAACAGGGCATTATCGATAGAGGCAGTACGTGTGGCATTTCGGTGCCAACGCCACTGGCACCGTTGGTACCTTGACTGGCACAAGCACTAGGACTGTCACCGTCGCTGGCACCACGCCAACGCCATGGCTGCGCCGTGGCATCTCAAGCAGTGCCATCCTCGCCAAAGACCCGCCGCAGGCGCAGTCGCAATCGCCACTCGGGAAAATCGGCGTGGCGGCGGCCCTGGCGCCTAGCAGTGGCGCAGTGAGGCCGACGCTGTGGAACGAGTTTGCGCTGCGGGACCGGGTGGCGCTGGTGTCGGGGGCGAATCGCGGGCTCGGGCTCGAGATGGCGCTCACGCTAGTCGAGGCGGGCGCGCGGGCGGTCTATTGCGTCGACCTGCCCGAGCGGCCCGGCGACGAGTGGGTCAAGGTGGCCGAGTACGTCCGGCGCATGGTCGCGGATAACAACGGCGCGGTCACGGGGCGGCTGGAGTACGTGTGTGCGGACGTGAGGGACCAGAAGACGATGTGGAAGATCGGCGAGGAGATCGGGGAGCGGGAGGGCAGGATGGACGTTTGTGTGGCCGCTGCGGGGATCTTGAAGTCGCACACGGACTGCCTGGAGTACCCTGCGGATCAATTTGAACAGGTGCGTGCACGTATGATCGTAAAGGGGTTTAAATTATTTATTTTTGATGGGATGTGTATCATACAGGTGATCAGCGTCAATACAAACGGAGTGTTATACACTGCGCAGGCTGCCGGAAGACAAATGGCGCGATTCGGGAATGGAGGGAGCATTATCCTGATCGCTTCGATGAGCGGAAGCATTACGAACAAGGTGCGTTGCTGTTACACAATGCGCCTCGGGGGGAATGGCACGTGGCTGACGAGCAGACCCGAGCATAATAGGATCACGCGTGGGTGTCTTACAACACGAGTAAATCGGCAGTATTGCAGATGGCACGGAGCATGGCCTGCGAGCTTGGGCCGAAGCGCATACGGGTCAACACACTCTCCCCTGGGCACATTTACACTTCGTGAGTGTATTCCTTTTTTTTGTCGGTTCGGCTCAAACACGGTGCGGAGAGCCTGGGCCAAACCCGGGAGTTGGGCGTCTCCATGTCGGGGGTGTGCTCAGGCACCACGGCGCAGCTGTGACTGTAGGGAACTGACGCACAGTTCATTATAGGATGACTGCGGCCTATTTAGACACGCAGCCGCACTTGCTGGACAAATGGTCGAAACTGAATCCGTTGGGACGGATCGGAAGGCCTGACGAATTACGAGGTGTAATAGCATGGTTGGCGTCTGATGCGTCTACTTTTTGCACGGGAAGCGAGTGAGTGATGTTATTGCACGAATTACATCAGTCATTTTACTGACGGGGATGATACGGCACAGTATATTGGTTAGCGGAGGACATCATGCGTGGTAGGGCCCAGCAGTGTGCCGGTGTGGGTGTATTGTAGTCCTAGTCAATGTGACGATGTGACGGATGTGACCAAAGTAGCGATCTAAGATCTGAATGTAAATGCGCAGTCGCTGCGGAAAGGTGCGCAGTGTGTAAAAGTTGGCTGTCCAAGGAAAGCAGCCCGTCAGCCTCAGCCTCATCCTCAACCCCGTTCCCAACTTAGCTTTTCGCTCAAATGAACGCTACAAAGCACCACAGGGAGAGGGACGCTGCCCCCATCCCTACTGATCTCGCTGAGAAGATGACCGCTCTCAAGCGGAAACAAGCAAAGTACGTCCCTCGACGAGTCCAACTTTCCACCTTGTTTTTGAACCCCCCCTCACTCATTATATTACTTTACAGTAATATTAGAAAGGACCGTACAGAACGTCCCCCTGTGCCCACCCCGCACCTCCAATCTTCACCGCCCCGCAGACAACCCGCCCCAGGGCAGACACCTCCGGCCCTCTTATCTAGAGCCGAGCCAGACTCCAGCGAGTTTACTCGTATCTTGACACTATCCCCCTCTCAAAAACCTGCGCTCCCTCACAAGCATCAGCTTTTCAATCCTAAAACAGATCCTATCCCTATGCGCCGCACCGCTGAGCCCGAGGCCATGTCCGAGTCTACCGGGAGCTCTTATGCCCAGAGGCCTCCTGCAGATGCTTCCCGAAATCGGGATGCAGCTCAATCTCGGCAGCTCTTCGATCCCCGGAAGCACGACGCCGTTGCCTTCTCCGCAGCGCAAGCGCGGAAACCGGCGCCGAAGCATTCTGGCGACTATGCTTCCGTGTCCTCCGTTTCTTCATATGCAAATTCTATCGTCTCCTCCAATTTCACCCTCTCCTCCAGCACCACGGATGGCTCATCTGCGCCATCTTCCATCTTCGATAACAAACCCCGCGAAGAATCCAAGACGAGCGCCTTTTCCGCCCAGCTCAAGAAGCTTTATCGCGATATCTCTGCCCTCGAGTCAAAGATCCTTGCCGATTCGGGTGAACCCCAAGATGAGACCCGGATCGTCATCAAGGGTGGCCCGTCCGTAGGATCCGAGGACGCGGAGAAGGCACGATGGAAGAAAGCGACCGAGGATCACAAGCAGTACGCTTCTTAATCCCTCTATTTAAGCTACAAGGACTCACAAAAATGGTTGCAGACTCTCCGAGCTGATGCTTCGCCTGTTGGAGATCTCGCTAGCGCCAGGCGTCCCTGCGTCATTGCGGAATATACCCGAGAAATACAACATCATCATTCGCCTCTGGACA
The DNA here is from genome assembly GCA_021527035.1 of Lactarius vividus. Classification (NCBI taxonomy): domain Eukaryota; kingdom Fungi; phylum Basidiomycota; class Agaricomycetes; order Russulales; family Russulaceae; genus Lactarius; species Lactarius vividus. The sequence continues at coordinate 62,355 of JAKELG010000114.1, forward strand.
AATTGTTTCTACCGCCTCCTCGAGAACTTACGGCGGTACTCTCTCAACTCGAGGATTGCGTTGGAATATCTTCAAGAATTCATATATTACGCATACACATTTTACACCGCCCTTCTCGAGAGGGAAACATTCAAGGACTATCGGCCGGGTTGGTTGGAAGCTCTTGGCGACCTCGCTCGTTATCGTATTGTAATCGCCGCAATGGTTCCCGCCCCGCTGCGTCCTTCGCGGACATTGACCGCTGCAGCTGTGCGCAGCAGGCTTCGTGCCTCACCCAATGGGTCGTCGTTATCTCATTCCCGTACGATGAGTACCACCAGCAGCGAAAAACACCCTGCACGCCCCGACTCGCCTAGTCCGAGCGTGGGTATTGTCGCCGCGAGACTCATGGAACTTGAGCCGGAGAAAGATCGCTGGCGGAGGGTCGCCCGTGATTGGTACGCTGAGGGTGTCGCAGGTACTCCTGGACACGGCAAGCTACACCATCATCTGGGGCTTCTCAGTCGCGAGGCGGAGGGCGAGGAGCTGCGTGGTGTCTACCACTTCGTTAAGAGGTAACGTGTTTATTTATTTTCCCACAGGTCCCGTTATTGAATTAATTTTTTTTTTTCGTAGTATGATTGCCATCCGACCGTTCGAGACGGCTCGCGAATCTGTCCTTCCGCTGTGGTCACAGACAGCACAGGCACGCCGCTCTGCCCCCGACGCGCGAGCACCAGAGCTTTTCGTGCTTTTGCACGGAATGCTCTTTACAAATATCCAGCTCGACGACTTTTCGTCGACCCTCGCGCGTCTCGTTGAACGTCTTAGCATAGAAGAACCAGAAGGGCGGGAATGGGCCATGATGGCCGCTGTTAACATCGGCGCTCTTCTCGAGTACGGTCGCCCACAAGGTTTCCTGCGGCGTTCCGGCGTGCTTGGCCAAGATCGCAATCCTGCGGCCATCGCTGCCGCGACCAAGGTGAAACTTGCGAAGAAGGCGCAGGCGGATGAGCGTATGGAAGTCGATGGTGAGGAACGAAGACGTAGCAGTGATGTGGACGCTTCAAATCCCCAAGGCCTCTCCGCCATTCAAATTTCTCCAGCACTTTCCGACGCCATGTCGTCATTAGAACCGTCCCCCTCATTCAAGATGGCCCAGGACCTTACGTTCGGCATGCTAGCTCACGCTCTCCGGAGCACGCGGGATGTACCGAATCCGTATGTAACCATCCTCCTCATGTTTCTTCAGACAATCCTTCGCCATCCAGAGGGTCTTTCCGCCCTCGAGCGTGCCATCCCTTGGACAGATTTGGCCGCGTTCCTTACACGTGCACCGCACGTACAGTCAGTCCACTTACAGAACGATAAGCTCGATAAAAACAGCGTGTTGCTGGAGGACTGGGCCATGCGCGGGATGGCATGGGTCGGGCGAGTCTTCGAGCGCGGATGCTGGGAGGGCAACGACGGCCGCCTCATGGAAATGGAGATGTTGGACGCGTGCGACGCAGAATCCGTCGACGGCATGTGGGAGGACGACGATGACAATGAAAAGGCTAGCCGGGCCACCCGGGCCACCCTCGCGTGGCGGCGTACCGTTTGGGCGAGCACGAGGATCGCCAAGATCGTCCCTGGATTCGTATGGGATGGAAAGAGGTCGTGGTGGGTTGACGGAATGCTCGCGGAGAAGGCGCGCGTGTGGGAGGACGAAGATCGCCAAGCCCGCGAAGAGGAGGAGCGCAGGAAGCTGGGCCGACGCTGGATCGATATCGAAGGCGACGAGTTGATGGATGTCGAGGACGATGCCGCCGACAACCTCTCGGAGTCCGGAAGCGAGGACGATGACGAAGATCCAGAAGAAATCAAAGCGTTGAAGGTATGGCCACAGTAGTTGAGTGTGAAGTTGTGAAAGCTTATATTACTTCCTCGTGATATAGGCTCGGCGCCGGTACCTCAGGGGTCTTCTCCAATCGTCGACTTCGATGTCACTAGGCTCCACAAACTCGCGCCCTCGGCGATCACGGCCTCCCTATGCGGCGGCGGCGCGGAATGTCGCCGCTCGTGCCGGGTTGCAGCTCGTGTCGGGATATACCGTCCTCGTCTTGGATACTAACATCCTTCTTTCCTCTCTTGCTATGGTCAGCAATCTCGTTGAGAGTCTCTGTTGGACAGTCGTTGTCCCCCTTCCTGCTATCATGGAGCTTGACGGTCTCGCTTCGAACCCAACACCGCTCGGCGAGGCCGCCAAAGCTGCGATTGCTTTCGTCGTTGGCCACGTACGCTCGCACGCTGATTCGCTCAAAGTGCAAACGTCGCGTGGCAACTATCTTTCGTCACTGACCGTGCGCAGCGAGATAGTCGACTTTGACGACCCCGACTCTTGGGAGCGTAATATGGACGACCTGATCCTGAAGGCAGGCGATATGGCAAGACGAGCACTGGGTCGACCGGTCTTCTTTGCTCAAAGTCGAGCAGTTGAACGAGAGAACCAAAGGTGCGGCAAAGGTCGTGTTGCTGAGCCTCGACCGTAATCGTGCGTATCCCGGTTTTCCCCTTCCGACCGTCGCCATGGTTGACATGTCCCTTCCTTTCTTTTCACTAGTCCGTCTGAAGGCACGTGCGAGGCACCTCGATGCTGCCAGTGAAAAGGAACTTGCTTATCTGCTAGCCGCAACGACTAGACGGTGATGCCCCATCATCATCACCCAGCCGTTGCAAATGGTGACGCCTCGTTTTCCGTTCTCGGGAAAGGCTGCTTCTTCGTTCGTCCCTAAGCTAAACACTTAGGAACGAACGAAGGCGAGAACGGGGGGCGGGGCGCCACTATGCATCGCGCGCATAAGAGAGTTCTTTTTCACTTGCAAGCTTTGATGTACCCCGTCACGGGCAAGCTTTGGCCCGGTCGCCTGCTAATTGCTCCCAGCTTCTCGTCTCGCCTTTCACTTGATAGCCTCCGCCACGCACGCAAACCATTGTAATCCTACCGCGCAAATAATCTCCGTCGTCACCGTTACCGCCCTGGTATTTATTTATTTATATATTGTTTCTTTCCTCGTTGAAATTCTCAAACAATACCTTCGCTGCTTCGATGGGGTTTCTCTCATTTTTTTCATTCTTACTTGCATAATGGCGCGCCACACTTTGGCGTCACCTTTCTCTCTCTTTCTCACTTTTTGGGGTTTTGTTTCTTGTCCGCTCCTCCCAACTGTGTTTGTGTCTGTCCTTTATTTCTCTCATCGTGCAAATTCTTTGTGTAGCAATAATCAATTCTATTGGAGTGATCGATATTACTAGTGACCAAATACGATGCTATTTCTTCTACGTCCGCCGTTTGTTGCGCGTGCTGAAGTACGCACAATGATTTCCGTCTATCCTTTCAATGCTTGGTACATATGAATCTAGATTGCCGACACAAACGCCAAGCTTAAGATCAGTAACTTACTCGTCCGAGTGACGGAATAATGATGACAGCTCATATCCGCTCTCACCTTCGCTAACAGCCCCAAGGCCACTCATAGATAAGCCGGCGGGCCTCGTGTCGTCTGTGTTCGCATCACCCACGTCTTCATCGCGGCATTCTCTTCCCTGCTTATCATCATCAATTTATTTCACCCCGTCGACGTTGCTCCGCTCGTCGGTCAAAGCACCTGTGCTGTCATCAGTCACGATGCTGACCCTCGCTGCTATAGTGTCCGTGACGTGCTCCAAGTTCCGGCCTTCGTCCTGCTCGCTTTGACACTCCCCACTACCTCGTTCTCCCGCTCCGTCTCGTCACCTTCTCTCCCATGCTACGCTCGTTCTCTTTCGCCCACCTACTTGGTCTGGCTTCTCCTGCATTTAAACCACTGCCTTCCCTGCTGAATATAGGGGCGCTCGGTCACCACGCTTTCCTCCCTATCCCAGCGTGGTTGTCCTTGAAATTGGGGGCACTCGAAAGCCAAGTCTACTTGTTTTAAGCATTGTTTCTCGTTCGCTCCCGCTGTCACTTTTGCAGCCTTGGTCGCTTCCTCTTCCTCTCCTCGTCCCCTGTTCTGGTGGTGGAATCCTTCTCCACCTACGAACTCACCTGGGGTCTTTATCGCCCTTAAAACAGAAATCATGCAAAACGCGGAGGTTAGGGTACCCGTCGGCCAAGTTAGGGGAGTAAGCGACAGACATCATATGACCCTCAAGATGTTACTGGATAGTCAGTCGAGGGCTATGGACAGTCTGGCAAGGGCAGTGGACAGTCTATCAGGCGCGCTGGACAGTCAATTGAGGGCGCCCGACCGGCTCTTCAATCGACAGCAGAAGAACGAGCTATTATGTGCGTTTTTCTTTGCTCTGGTACCTTATTCTCATACTCATCATTATTTAGCAACTCAAAGAACACTGTTCAATGCCACGGGTCCGTGTCCGGGCGATCCGGCTCCACAAACTAAATCCCGCAGCCACTATCCCGAGTCGGTCCTCTGGACACTTCAAGACTACAGGCGTGAGCAAGGAGGCAGTATTTCACGCGCCGGCGACTACCCACCAAAGATGCGCCTGGCAATTCGTGACGAAGACGGACGGATGATTTCGGACGCTGACTACAAGGACATCCGTTCCAGGGCAATCCACATCGTGCGCAGGAGGCTGCAACCGCTTAACACCTCCTGCACGGCCGGGATCCCTGAATGCAAAACCTTCTACAAGGCCAATCACTCCGACGTGTGGTTTGCGGTCATCGCTGAGCTCGAGGGCACCTGTCCACTCCTCACTCTCTGTGACTCGCACTGGAAGGCAGAGAGAATACTTGGTTCGGTAATAAGGTACATACGATCCAAGGCGACGTATCGGCAGGAGTCTCCTCAAATGCAAGGGCTGGCACGCCACCACCAGATTGGACACTGTCCTAAATTTACATCTCAAGCATCGTTGGAGACCCGTCTCGTAAGTTTTTTTTTTTTTGCCCCTCGAAGATGTCTTCAGCCTCCACAGCTGATCAATTCCCACAGGTTGCCGAAAAAACCCTAGCAAGACAACAACTGCCGACGCTACGTAAGAACCCAAGACCTACACGTAGGCCTTGACGATACTAAGGCTCCCAACTGATACCTCGGACCTTTCGTACCAATCTTGCCAATCTCCGTCCTCGCCACTTCTAACTCTCACACCCTCGTTTCTGTCTACTACCCTTGCCACTCTTTCTATCCCACTTGTTCGCATTTCCAGTTCACGTTCCCTGCCATCGTCCACAGCTGCTGGAACGACTAGAATAATATCATGCAACATGCGGTTCTTCCTTTGTTCACCCTTTTCAGCGCTCATCGTCTCACCCGGGTCGTCGTCCATTCGGGTCCGCTGTGTCGCGATGAGTAGTGGTTTCACGTCCACGCTGTTCTTTTTCGATGACCATGTCGTGTGATTGCTTCCACCTCGTTTCCCCTTGATCGTTTATTTTCTGGGGCCATGTAGAGGCCTCAGGAGTTTAGTAACGTACTCACTCGAAACTTGTAGCATTCCGACGTTTTGCAGCCAATTTGAGACAAAAACTGAGATCGTGCCAGTGACCCAATGCGCAGCGCAAACCCTGACTAGCGTGAGCTGGCAGGGAGCCATTTTTCTCTAACTTTGCCCTTAAAATACGCGAGTACGTTCCCATCGTAGCAGGTTTTTTTTCGTCCGAGAAAAAGGCCGTATGATATGGCGCACTAAGCTGTCATGAAAACACATGCAAAATGCGTTCGAAAACAGCTTAGTTACTTCCTTTCCGGCACGACGCTGCCTAGCTACGCGCAGGAGCAACGCCGCCTCACGATCACGCGTCCGAAAGATTCAAGAGTACTTGCAACTGTTCCTGGTTCACGTCTCCCAGCATGCCCAGCGCAGCTTCTGGGTCATATTGGGGACAGCCACAACTCCAAGCCGAAGAAAGGATCGAGAAGGTAACCTTGTCCTTTAGCTCTGACCTACCATGCACACCGTATTTCAGACTCTTCCAGTTCCCCACACCGACCTCAAGCTTGGGACCTCAGTGTCTACCATCCCCCTTCCTTCCCATGAAGGTACAGATATCGAGGGTTCCGGTGTCGACTTTATCACAACACGGTACTCGGACTATGGCTACCAAGGTTGCTACCGTGATGGAATTCATGCGCCAAATTGCCTTTTCCGCTGAGTTGCTCTACCACCATGGAGAAAGAAGGAAAAGGATCTTACAGTGCTCGAAAAAAACATGGTGCTTGGTCGATGTGATACAAGGGTACACTCCCCCCAGTTATGAACTCAGATACTCCTCTCTCCTCTTCTGTCACAACATCTTGCGGAGCTGTTTCAATAGGATGCAACATTTGGCATTACCACGATAAGAATGGCGGAGGTGGTGATAATACAGAGAGAGTATTGCAATGCCATGTGCAGCATTGAGTATGTCTGAATAGTGTTCGTCAGGAAAGCCTAGTGAATGTCGAGGTGGTCAGTGAGTTGAGTTTGGCACGATAGCAGGGGACTGGAGCCTTACGAACGACAGGACACGCTCGTCGAGGGCCTGGCCCTAGAATGCAGTGATAGCTTCGTGAGAGGACGCCAATGTGGTTTTGACGTGTGCGTTCGCGACATAATCGACTTCGACTTCGATGATTTGCAGAAATGGTTTCCAGAGAACGGATCACGGGAAAAGAGTGCGATGCGGATGTCGGCGTGCGGCAGCGTACACGCACCGCGTTAGAAAGCAGGTTGGATAGTTGTAGTCGGGTTATTAGGAACGCCTTTGCCCGGGGTGACGTAAATAAGAACGAGATGCGCGGTGTGATGCATTCGATGGGAGATGAAGTATGTTCTTGCAGTCTCTTTAGCTCAGCCGCGAACCTGTGGGGGATTCGCTATTCTCGCGATCAAAGCGACATCGTGTCCAAATTTAGAACAGAGACGGCTGGTGTGCAAGGGTAGTTTCGATGCTTATGAACAAAGCTAGGGGTAGCAGTGCGGTACGCACGCAGAGGCGCTGCAAGTCAGTAGGTGTGACACATACAGCAACGCAGACCCACCGGGAATCACTCCGCTTTGAGAGCTCGGGTTGTCGCTGCCACCGCTGCAACCAGAACGCAATCAACCCCAGCAGTGGGAGGAGGGACTGCGTCCATGCCAATCCCCATTCGTCTACCTGCGCCGCCACTTCTCCTGCTGCTGCTAGGCAGCGCGGGTACAGACGTTAGGGCGATAGCAGAAGTAGACGCAGACGGAGATACGCGGGGGGCTGGGAACGCGTCGCCTGCCGTGCCGGTGAGGAAGGGCCGCTCGAACGCGTCCTTCAGCCCGGCGACCTTTTACAGGCCGAATCCGGGAGGCCCGCGAGTTGCGTCATATTGGCCGGTGCGACCTTCGGGAAGTTCTGTCCTCGACATGTCCTGTCAGAAGAAATGGGCAGGAGAAGGCGGGCAGGTGGACGCACGCCAAATAGACAGAGAGTCTCGGCGTCAATCCTACTCACGCGTGGGGGCCTCGTGAAGCCGTGAGTCATGTCCATGCGCTCGTAGATCTGCGTTGGCAGGTGCTGTTCGGTGCTGTAAGGTACTGGCCTGTTCCTACTTTGAGTGTACACGAGCGAGGGCTGTAGCGTGGGTATGCAGTTCTATCATTCGGTGAGAAGCTGCTTCAACTTATGAGAAGACCACCTCGGATGGTAGTAGGCAGGCTGTCGTCGACTCTCAAACGGCGTCTCAGCGAGGCAAGCACAACATCAACGACGAGCTTGTGTTTTCCAATCATTGGGACTACGTATTCCACGATTCCCGTGGAATTGAATCAGGTAGCACAGAAGAACTCGGGATTTTGAGCAGAACGCGGAGGTTGTGGGTCGGGCCGAGTTGTTCGAATGTGCCGATGCGACGTACTTTGAGTGAAGGTGACGACGATATCTCGAGCAGTGGAACAAAGCCACCCAATAATTCACAATACAGACCACAGATGCGATGAATAGGCAAGTACAGTATCGTCCACGGTGTACTAATTGGTGGCCAGTGGCCGGTGACCCCGTTCACGTAATTTTCGCGCCACTATAACGACTAGGCGTCGACTTTGTCGGTCGATATAACCTTGATTGTGAGAAGAAAGTGTGTGGGAAATAGCCTCGTAGTCACGTGGTTGGTGATTTACACACCGCTTATCAGATAACACAAGTCTAGCCCACCTCAGCTCTTCAGTGAAAAGATCGCTCGCATTCAAGTTCGTCTAACTCATGGTTGGGCGCACGGGAACGTGTGTTACGTGATTATCGGATGTCCCTCTCACGCGGTACAGTTGCGACCTTCTTTTTACGCGTACTTAGCAAAAGCGAAATTGAAAAAGGTCCGACTCTTGACGTGTAAGAACTGAAGCTGCATACGCGCAAGCCTAGCCAAAGTCCTGTTTTATTCACATCAGAGGAGACTCCTTCTCGAAGTGCTAGCCGTGCAATTTTCCCAGGTGAAGCAAGGGATGGGGTTGCGCACCCGTTGCAACGTTCTAGGAAGCAGGAAGTTTTATTTTTTCGTGTTTTTGCATCATCTACAATTCTTGCGGGCTATCGCCGCAAGCAAAAACATGTTGTCTTTGTAATGCTCTAGTACCTCTGGTCTATTCGAAGATCCAGGAGGCAAGGGTGGCCTCGTACTGAACGACGCCCTCCGGGAACCAGCTGCAGTGAAAAGGCATGATACGAATCAACGTCGTGCGCGCTGAACAAGAGAGGAGGGAGGGCCCACAGTTTGATCTCCTTCTCGGCGTTCTCAACCGTGTCGGAACCGTGGCAGATGTTGCGGCCGACGGCGAGGGCAAAGTCACCACGGATGGTGCCTATAATTTTGATGCGCAGCGCATCCTCGTATTAAGAGAAAAGATCGGCCTGAATTTAGAGAGAGTAACGGACCGGGAGAAGAGGCCAGCGGGTTGGTTGCGCCGAGCATCGCACGGCCCGTCTTGACTGCGTCGAGACCTTGCCAGACCATACCGACAACGGGGCCCGAGGCCATGTACTTGATAAGGCCGGGGAAGAACGGCTTCCCTTTCAAATCTGCGTAATCTTTATAGGAAGAGGGAGGCCAGACGCATGAGTTTTTGACGATGGTATGCTAGGACTCGGGCTCACGATTCTCGAGATGGGCGGGGGTAGCGTGAACGAGCTTGAGAGCAATGAGTTTGAAACCACGCTTCTCGAAACGGCCGATGATGTCGCCGACTAGACCTCGCTGGACACCGTCGGGCTACGATGGGGCGAGATGACCGAGATGGTCCTCGTTAGTAGATTTGTGAGTGATGGTGGGCGAGGCGATCGAACCTTGACCATGATATATGTGCGCTCGTTAATGGACATGATAGAGGATTGATGTTCTTGCTGTTGGGATTGACAAAAAGGAAGAAAAGAGAGATGAGTAGATGCGAGGAGGACCGCGCAGATTTTAAGAGGAAACTTCATCAGCAGATCTCTATCTGCTTAATCCGGAGATAGCCGCTGACTACATGTTTTGTTTACCCACGGGTCCCCAAAATAGGCGCAAACAACGCCGGTCTGTTGCAGTTTGTCCCGGCCCGTTCCGGTTCGTCCTCTTCACTACTTGAAAAGAAACAAATGTCTGGTCCTCTTGGCCCGTCTCTCGCTCCCTACGTGCGTTCCTCTCGCACACTTTCTAAATGGCTCAAGCCCGTCGCCACATGGTACGCCAACCTCTCCGGCTATCGCAAAGTTGGCCTTGTCTACGATGACCTTCGTGCGTCCCAATCCCACCACCAAACTCCGCGTACCACCAGTGCTGTGATGGCGCGGGGTGTGAGATAGCCAAAGCTCACAATATTCTTTTGTCTTTCGTTTTATGCAGTCGTGGAGGAGCGTCCAGATGTGCAAAGGGTACGCTGACCTTGGATTTGTGTGTTTTCGTTCGGAGGATTTCCTGAATCACAACGTGTCATGTCATCACAGGCACTTTCCCGCTTGACGCCCCGTGAGGCTTACGACCGCGCGTACCGATTCAAGCGTGCTTCCCATGCCAGCGTCCTTCACAAGGACCTCCCACAGTCGGAATGGACCAAGCCCGAGGAGGTATGTCCTAGCTCACACATCCTCCCACCCCCGACGAGCGGCTTATATTCTATCCGTTTGGTAGGACGTTCGGTATTTGAAGCCTCACGTTCTTGAGGTTGTCAAAGAGGATCAGGAACGGCACGTTTGGGACACTATCAATGTTGCTAGGAAGTAGCTGGTTGAAACTGCGTGATGTTTCGTAATATTTGGCCTGGTCCCTAGACACCCGCTTGGCCCCCTTAGAAATGTGGATGGCAACATTGCATACTGCAATCGAAACAGAAGTATCGCAATCAGGAGGGTCCAGTGACTACCAGATATTCTCATTACCATACTGCGTGAATGTTCAGGCCGGTACTCAAACCGAAAATGAGAAAGACGCGATGCGCTTACTGGAGTTGCTGAACTGGGAAAGAGCACATGGTCGATAGCAAGACTTGAATCACAATGCCGATGTACCTGGGGTGTAGCGGCGCGCTATAACAGTCTTGCACGGAGCCACTCGATAGAAGCCACAAGCACTGCTCGTCATACCCACTCGCAATAACAGAGATCGGCGAGAGCTTTCCAGGAGGCGACGAGTAGGCACGAGCAGATCATCTCTCTCTAGCAACCATCGCGCAGCGATTCTATGTTCCATCCGGGTCTGCACCACGTACAAGGATATCATATGGCAACAAAGTGTTGCTCGACTATCCTCGATACTTGTACAAATACATACATTTCATTGACGATGCTCTTGTCAAGTACAATAAAACAACACACAGAGTCTGTACCTTATCTTTTTGATCTTTCTTCTTCGTAACCCACTGCAGAAAATCTAATGCCTAGAGAGCCTTGACCAAGGGAGACACTACCTCACCACCCTTTGCCTTGTAGAAGTCAACGACCTTCTTTCCGACGAGAGCGATATCTGTGGAATACCGAGATCAACCCAAGTGGCAGCACTTAGAACTTGGAAGAGAACGTACTGTTGCCCGTTATACCGAACTTCTCGTACACCTGTTTGTAGGGGCCGGATGCACCCCAGGCAGGTAGACCATATTGCTCGTGGCTGTATTTTGCCCAACCGACGGTCTGTAAGCGCTTTTGTCAGTCTCATACATTTAGATACCGTGACACCCTCTTACCGAGAGCGCTTCGAGCGACAAAATTGGCGCGCCGCTGCGCAGCACGCTGAGCCGGTATTCCTGCGGCTGCTGATCGAACACGAGCCAGCAGGGCAGCGATACGACGCGCGTCTTGATGCCCTGAGACCTGAGCTTACTAGCCGCCTCGAGCGCGATGCTGACCTCCGAGCCGGTTGCTACGATGGTCAAGTCCTCGCCCTGCTCCTCGTGCACGACGTACCCGCCCTTTGCTGCATGTTCGATGGTTGAGTTCTCGAGGTTAGGCAAGTTCTGTCGGGAAAGTGAAAGGATCGATGGGGTCTCAGTCGACCGGACCGCAACGAAGTAGGCAGCGGAGGTCTCGTTGCCATCCGCAGGACGCCAAAATGCGACATTGGGTGTCGCGCGGAAGTGGGCTGCCGTTTCGACGGGCTGGTGGGTGGGGCCGTCCTCGCCAAGACCGATGGAGTCGTGAGTGGCTGGGGGCCAATATATTATTAATCGCCGATATTATCGTTATGCATAAAGAAATGTACACACCGACCCAGATGACTTGATGCCTAGAAAGAGCAGACAGGCGTACTGCGCCAGCGGCGTACGACACAAAGTTGAGGAATGTCCCGATAAACGGTATGATACCCCCATAGGCAGCGAGGCCATTGGCAATTGCACCCATTCCGTGCTCACGGACACCATAGCGAATATAAGTACCCTTGTAGCTTCCGAGTCCTGTGTTCTGGGGCTGGAAGTCGACCGAGCCCTTGACCTTGGTCAAGTTGCTGCCCGTCAAGTCTGCAGAGCCGCCAAGGAGTTCCGGGAGAGCCGGGGTAAGCGCAGTGAGCGCAATTTCGGACAGCTTGCGGGAAGCCTGTGCCGGGTCACTTGACTTGTACACCGGAAGTGCCTTCTCCCAGCCAGCAGGGAGCTTTCCGGAGATCCGGCGTGTGAGTTCGGCGTGCTCATTGGGATAGCTCTTTGCGTAAGAACCAAGAAGAGAGTGCCATTGTTTCTCGAGCGCGGCCCCACGCTCGCCGATCACTGACCAGGCTGCATAGACCTCATCTGGAATTTGGAAGGCCGCTGTTGGGTTAAATCCGACCTTTGTCTTGAGTGCCACAATGTCGTCAGCCTTCAAAGCTATGTGGGTATTGAGTAATTAGGCGCGTGACCGGGATACAAAGTACCCACGAGCGCCATGGACACCATGGGTGCCCTGCTCCTTTGAACCGTATCCAATAGTGGTGGTCAGACGGATGAGCGTTGGCTTGTTCTTCTCGCGGCGTGCTTCGGCGATCGCGTTGTAAATGGCCTCCAAGTCACTGCAGCCGAATTAGAGCAACTAAGCCAGATATAGTGCTGTGTGATTTACTGGTCACCGTCTTTGACATGTAGGACCTGCCAGCCATATGCAAGGTAACGCTGCTCAACGTTTTCGGTGAAGGCGACGGCAGTGTTACCGTCGATGGAAATATCTAGGGATGACATTCAGCACGATTTGAGACGACAGAGGGACCGCGACGAACGATTGTCATCCCAGATCTGGAAAAACAGGTTAGAAAAAGGTGTAGATCAAACGGAAGAACTTACGGCGATAAGGTTTCCGAGTTGCAGGTGTCCCGCAAGACTGCTCGCCTCACTAGAGATACCTTCCATCAAGCAGCCATCCCCAAGGAATACTATTCGGCAAGGAGTCAGTGCAAGTCCACGCATTTATTTACTATATGCTAACCATATGTGTAGTTGTTGAGGAGGTCGAAACCATCTTTGTTGTATATAGCCCCTAGATGGGCCTGTGCGATCGCCATCCCAACAGCATTAGAGATACCCTGGCCGAGAGGTCCTGTGGTGACCTCGACACCTGAAAGATATACTAAGGATGGGTACGGAATTCGTGATAGTGATCAATGCTCCTGACCGTCAGTGTGACGAGCCTCGGGGTGACCAGGAGTCAGAGAGTCGATCTGGCGGAATGCCTTGAGATCGTCGAGAGAGAGCTTATAGCCCGAGAGATGAAGGACGATGTACAGAAGAGCACAGCTGTAGAAGATTAGCCCTCTTGTAAGAGCGTGAGCAATGTACTAGTAGGCTTACGCGTGACTAGAGATAAGATCAAGGAGTAGTTAGACATTCATGCGAAGTATCAAAGTGAAAAGAGGTACATACCCATTAGAAAGGACAAAACGATCGCGGTTGAACCACTTTGAACTCTTTGGGTTGGCGTTGAAAAAACTAATGCCAAGACGTATATGAAGAGGAGGAGGTTGACACGATAGCATATACCGACCGAGTGAAGAGGACCTGGGTTACAGGGGCCATTCCCATCGGTGCACCTAGAGGGGCCCAGACATATCAGGAGAGCTTCGGATTGGCATCTCGACATCTAGACTGACCCGGGTGACCCGAGTTTGCTTTTCCGACAACATCTGCAGCGAGTGTGCGGATGGTGGCGATAGAGGTCGCATCAACTGGGGAGGGGACGAAGTTGGACATGGTTGAGACGGGAAGAGACGAGAGGAGGGGTCGGAATTCGTTACAAAGGCAGGTACGAGATATATAGCGAGTTGGGTAGAGATGAGGCAGTGATGCCAGTGATGAGGTGTACCCTCCTCCGATCTACCCGGTCCGACTTTACCCACAAGCGGGTTGACATGCACCCACAATCTTCCGAAAAGAGTATCGGTGAATATCATCTCTGTTCGCTTCAAGAAACCCTATCTCACCCGTCAATTGTAGCATGCAGGGAATTCTTCGATGCTCTCCAACTCTGTCATGCCGACGTCTGGGCCAAGTGGACTGGTGGATGCAATCGTGTGAAGCGTGAGCTGAACAAGTGCTTACACAAGGAGGTATGCCTGATTCGCTGGCCTGATTAGTCCCCTTTTGTTCATTCGTTCCCATCTAGTCCGTTGCACGCGCCGCGAGGAATAGGGAGGAGGCGAAGTTACGAGATGCACGGAGAGAGAAAGCGCTCCGAGAACTGCACGAAAATGACTAACTTGCGCCTTTCATCCTATTGCTTACTATACTCTCAACTAATGCGCTCCGCAATGTTGTCAGCCTGTCACTACTACTCTTGAGATATAGTATCGTACAGCCGCGCAACCCAACCACCACTGTAAGCAAACCCATTCTCGGACCTGATTGGCTCGATTTCGAAGACATCGGAGGGTTCTCCTTGGCACAACGCACTAAATAGACGCTGGAACGTTCATTGGATAGAGACGAACGCTCACTGTCTCATTGGTTCAGAAGCGGGTTCTTTTTCCAACGGAACTCCGCTTTCACCTTCTATCATTCCATGAACGTTCATGATTCCGTTCCGAGTTGCGGGCTTCGGCTTTTGCCTCCGCCACACGTGTCATTGCATGAACTTGTGGTGTTTCCCTTTGTCAGCGTTTTGAAACGAGAACGAGTGTTGTACACAGTCAAGTGGGCGAAATGCGTTGTACGGGGATCTGATGAAAGGTCGTTGAGGTGGCACCGGCAGAACGCTCCGGTGTATATTGACCAGTTGATATTGACCCACCTCACCTCGTCGGCCATCCACGGTCATTATGCACAGCCCCACTAGTATCGCCATATCCGTAAAATAGACCCCGCATCAAGCCCCATGAGAGAAAGCCGGGCCTGAGATGAGTATCTTATATTTTGGCCTATACGTGCTCACGTCAATCCGCGGGTCTACTCCACAGCTGCAGGAGGGCTCATCCATGTACTTGCACGACCGTCGTTGCCACATCGCTCTCAAGACGCTGCCGCCGTGGTGCATGGCCACCGTACCGAGAAGTCTCAGGCTATTACTGCGCACGCACAACCTCACAGCCACTTCTGTGAACACCAAGACGACACCACCGTAGTGTGTAGCTATTCACGTACTACTCGACCCAACAGGGTACGGCATTCGTAGATCGTCCTGTACCTACGTTACTTATTTTCCTTATAGCGTAATAATAATAATACGTCCTTTACGACGTCTCTCAAGGTTGTCATAATCTGGAAAGTGCCCAATGTACCAGAGGTGTCCCACCCCTTCTAGTAGGGCTTCGGCAGCCTTTTGAAAGGTACTGGCCTCAAGGCCAAATTCTTCCAAGCCTCGGACAAAAGGGCCCAAAAGATGGTTTGAATTTTCACTGATACAAGCCCTTAGGCTTTAGAAGTCAACAGTGTCTCTATTTTGAGTGCGTTGGGCCACTGGTCGCTCCAGCTGTGTCCTAGTAAGTCCCAGACGAAGATGTCGATTGCGTGGTATCGATGTATGCCATTAACCCGAAGTTATATTCGAGTTCAGCCCATAATCTAGACCGGTGACTTGCAACCTATCATCGATGTCGTGGGAATGAAAGAGTACAGCAGTCTAGCCATGAGTCTAGCTGCACATTGGTCATTGTGTCGAACCACGGCGCCACGCGGAGTGCGATCGCCCTGAATGCGGCATTTGAAAAGGGAAACGCGACGAACCCAAAACAATTGGTTTTATCTCACTGGCATTACTGTAAAATGCTTTTTTCTTCACAAGGATTACAGACACGTGAAAAAAAGAAAGGGCACTCAAAGCATGCCGCAGCAATAGATCAGACTGCGTGCCCAACGTCCACTCGTTTTTTGGACAAGCAATTCACGAGGGGGTCACTATCTTGGGGTCCTCTAGGTATGCGTGAGGCACTCGACGCGAGGGTGTGCCCCGGTGTGGGAGAAACCGGTCGTTCTAGAAAGGTCGCCCAACATCCCTACATTTCATATCCGAAAAGCACCCGAACCGCCGCCTACGCTGCTTGGTTTCAGCAACAGGTTTACAGTAGGGGCCCTAAAATGTCTCGGGCATGCAGATGTAGCAAGTTAGAAGAGAAAGAATGGCCCGTTGCAGTCCCGTTTCCTGTACCTTGATTTGTTCATATTCTCGTTCAAGTGTTTTTGAACCGAACATTGTTCCATGGGATCGCCACCTGTATACACTGTACATGAAATATAAATCTGGGAATGGGCGATCCTTCTCCCGTCGCACTAAAAGGCCCACCAGAACACCTGATTGATGCATGATCCCTCCACTTTGTCCTTCGACATATTGTAATCGCCGTGGGCCAAGATCTCCAAATGTGTCGATTATCTGTTGCGTTTTCTGCTTCTGCGAGTACTGTCGTCGTGCTGCCACGACGGACTTCTTCCTGATCGGTTTTCTAGAAAACAGGGGCCAGGTCAGAGTCTGACAACCTACAACACCCACCGGATTGCGAAAGGGAGTATTGTAACACGCTTGCTGAGAAGTTTACGCCCAGAAATTGACGCACTCTGGGACCTTCAGTGATTTTGGTTGGCACAATCCAATACTGTCACGCGCGCCGCCAGTTGCATCAGACACGATTCTCAGCCAACAGCGCAAGCTCGCTCGTCCACGTATGCTCAACCCGGTGCTTTGTCATTGTCGCCGGGCGCAGGTCGCAATAGGTCGTGACGCAGCCCAGGCGTGTGCTCAACGCATCAGGAATGGTCGATGACTTCGACTTTTTGTTGTCCATCGTTACTGTCGCACTTTCCGGGGATACCTACATCTGGAAAGCGGGTACAACCGGGTGGTGTTGGTAGGCAAAGTACTCCTCAGTGAATTTCTTGAACGACGGTGCAGTTCCTTGGAGTAGACATGGCACTGGGGAGGTTGAGCTGTAGGATGTTGAACGGGCCGGAAACTGTGCTCTAGGCACCAGGCACGGATGGTCGCATTCAGCTGGAACGGAGATATTCTGAGTTCGCCTGTGCGGCGATGGGAGTATCTGATCCACCAAGACGTGCGGACCACTGTCCGTGGGCATGAGAACGAATTTCAATCCCTGAACCTGAAGGAAAACGCAAGCGCAAGATGTCAAGCAACGATCGAGCAAATCCGTGAACCGAAGTAGGAATTGGACTTTGGACACCTGCAGCCGTGGAACCTGTAGATCGGAGCGAGTCGGAGACGCGGGCCAGGGAAAGAGTTGTTTAGTTGTTCACTGGCAAGCCTAGTCAGCGGAGTTCGAAGTTCATGCACGTTCATGCATAGACTATGCGTAAGAAACCCATGAGGGCCATACCAAAACCAAAGGCCGTTGTCAAAACGAGACCGGGACTGGAGCTTGCGGTTGCCGCGCGCCCGCTTTTGCCTCTGGCGGAATGCAATCTGCCATAATCTGTAGCTGGGGAGGATCGGGCAACAAGATTAGCTCGTCGCCGAACGGCTTTCCTCCGTCAAAAATCAACCCACTGTAGCTCGGCTCGAATTCAATGTACCTGCTGTCTACTGATGGCGCTGGCAACGCTCTCCTGCACCAACCGTAGTTCAGGTTTCCGATCACGACTTATGTTCGAACACTCGTGACAAACACGTTCCGTCAGCGAAAGATCCCGTCGGCGCAAAGCCTGGCAAAGGCTCGCCCACTCATGTCTCGCAAAGTCTGCGCAATCTCCTCCCCAATCTCGCTCGCGGCGCCCTGGATAGAGTGTGTTTATGTCAATCACTTGTAGGTCTAATCGCTATACTTGTTGCGGGTTCTGGCGCACCAGTGATGACCCCCACCTTGCGCTCGGCGTCTTTCTCAGTGTAGGTGAACCCTGTAACTGGGGTAGGCATGCTGTCTGCCCCTGTTCCAGCAATTTATTACGACAGACACCCAGTTGGCAATATATGCATGACTGATATTCACATCTTCTATTACTGCCCCTTTACGCGGATTTCAGACACAAACACAGAATGACTGACCAAGGACGCGTTGTCACACCTGACCATCTCCTCTCATGGGGAAACACGTAGTCAAGCTTCTCATCTTCCTGTGAAAGACCAGAACAGCCTGCCACCCTCTCGATCGATCAATCCCTACATCACCTCGAGGCTCACGCAGCCCTCATCACCCTGGTGGCTAGTCCTACCCTTTCCCCGATGATGATAAAGTAAAGATTTCTTGTTTCCTCTATCCGCCAATACGCTTGTCCACGACGATTCTCGTATGCAATAAGTAGGGCTGAGACGCAAGTTCATTCTTAGTATATACCCTCCCCTTCACAGCTGGTTCTGCGCTCACTCACCACTACCTAGCCTGGCGTAAAATGTTACCAGTATCCTCTCCTGAGCGCGCTGCCTCTCCCTACGATGCGGCAGAAGGAGGTACCTTCGAGGTCCACTCGGGCCCATCGAGTGTTTCCACTCTAGCGCTCAACGGCAAGAAAATTGGTACACTCGTTGTGCCCGAGGAAGCTATTCCCATCCCGTTACCCCCCACGAACCGGCCGCCTGCCCAGAGGAAGGTTTCTAGATGGATCCTCTGGCAATTATGGTTCAATACATACAGGTGTGTGAAGATCGCGTCGGCCCGGAGATTTTGATTCCGTGTTTCTAAACCCATTTGATAGGAAGCTTTTCACGTTTGTGTTCGCATTGAACATGATTTGGATCGGCCTGGCAGCATCTGGGCACTTCTCATACGCAGAGAAGTATACTGGCACCATGGCCTTTGCAAACCTGAATTTCGCCATCCTCATGCGTAATGAGCTCTTTGGCCGTTTCTTGTATTTGTCTGTGAATACTTGCTTCGCTAAGGTAGCTATCGCATTAGTTCAGCCGATATTTCGTATTTGGTGCTTATCATTGTCAGTGGCCGCCGTTGTGGTGGAGGCTAGGCTGTACATCCGTTCTTCAGGTATGAACCCCTTTTGCTTTAGCGTATGCGAGTGATCCCACAGATGTTTGCAGCACCTAGGGGGCATTCACAGTAGTTGTGCACTTTCCGGTATTGGCTGGTTCACATTGAAGGTTGTCAACAACTTCCGACACCGTTCTGTCAATCATAATTCGATTCTCGTCATTGGGGCACTAACGAACATTGTCGCCATTGTCACTGCCATGAGCGCATTCCCTTGGGTGAGAAACACCCATCATAAGTGAGTCGTATTTGCCGCCACAACGACAGGGGTCGACTAAATGATCCACCAGTGTTTTTGAGCGTCACCACCGCTTCGTCGGGTGGCTCGGCCTTGTTCTTATTTGTGAAAGGAAATTCTTTCAGCATTGATTGGGGTACTAATGGCCGGGTTTCAGGGGTCTTCACCATTCTTGAAGACTCGTATAATCCGGACAATCGGAAATGGAATTTTAGTGGGCAGCACATCCTCCGCCAGCAGAACTTCTGGTTTGCGATGGGGATGACGACGCTGTATGTAGAACTCGCAGCCTTTCCACCGATCGCAGGCATGCTCACTCACTTCGAACAGCGTTATCACTCCGTGGCTGTGCGTCCGTGAGGTCACTGTGGATATCGAACTCGTGGGCTTTTCGTCGCCTTGATCGCGTCGAATATCTAAAGCGCCATAATTGTAGCCGTCGCCTAAGGTCGCAATCATCCGCTTTAAGCGTGGAATGCAACAAGGACTCCTCGGGCGTATTAGCCGTACGCCCATCATGGAATACCATATATTTGGAATCATTTCGTGAGGAGCTCCTTTTGTTATCTGAATCTTCATCTCACGAGTAATTTGTTAGTGAAGGAACTCACGCCGAGTATCATTATATGATCTGTGGTGTGCAAGGTAGTTCCTAATCTTGCGATTTGTCGCACAATTCTCATGGTTGGCCTGACAGGTGACTTTACTCGCGGCCTTGTAAACGACCCTCCACGGACACTTTGGACACGGGAACTGAAGGTGAGCCACCCGCCCTTTACCAGTCACACGGGCGGACTGTAACGGATTTCCAGTTCGCTGGCGTCTCGAATACTTCCACCTTGTATAAACGTGGCATCCGGATATGCACGGGTACTGGCATCGGCGCTGCGTTGTCCACTTGCCTCCAGTCGCCCCACTGGTGAGATACTTGCAGGTCTATACTCACCGGGATCATAATGACAGTGAGGCACAGGTACTTGATCTGGATCGGTGCGTCCAGAAATAGCACCAATTGCAGCAGGCAAGCCAATGCTCACGGTCTCCTCTTCCCGTAATCTAGGTTCTGATCAGGAAAAGACATTTGGACCAACGATTAGCCGTCTCATCCACCGTCATATAGGCCCAGAGCGTCTCCTGTTGTGGGACAGCAAGCTCAGAGGTCGGCGTCCAGATACTATGAGGATACTGAAAGAGGCGTACGATGCTTGGGGAGCCGAAGGTAACGTCGTCCATTCCGGGGCGCTGTGAAACACCGGCGCTGACAGTGCGTCCAATGCAGTCGTCTTCATCACGTCGAACTACGTCGGCAATTCAGAGATCATGCAGGGCTGCAAAGAAGCAGGCATCCCCGCCTTCGGCACGCTGTGGGATTTCGTGAGTATCATCTTTGTAAGGCGCACTGATATCCGCTTGACGACCATTCTCGCAGTGAACGGCGCAGCGCAGGTATGCCCCAATGGGGTACTCCTATACTTGAGTAGGTTGGGACAACGCCGGAGCTCTCACGCGTCGGTGAAGCAGGTTTTCACACGCATGTGGCAGGCTCTCCCTAGTTAAACGATATTCCTTCCCCTTTGCGGATTGACGAGGTAGCCAGTATTTCTCTCTTCCCCCTTCATTCTTCCGTAAAGTTACATTCCCAACAGCTGCGCTTGTGCGCAGTAATATTTAACCTGATCTCAACGAGTAGTTATTTATAAGATTGAACGGGTGATCATTGGTGTGTGCATGGGCGGGGTTGGCGTCCCGATTCGGACACATCTGAGGGAATAAGTTACCCGGGTGTGAGTGAGCACAGGGTCCCTCAGGAAGAAACCGGCTTTAATTGCATCTCCTGAACTTCCTCGCCCGTGGTCTGCTCTGAGCCTGGGAAAAGTCGTCATTGTCAGGAACCACAATACGGCCATCAACACTCTAATGATCAATCTTTAGTTGATTGTACCGTTTGAACGTGTAACCCTCAGCCGCATCATGATTATCTGCACGAGGGGGGACGTGATGGGATCGTACCGATTTGAAAAAAGTAGATGGCCGGCTATACATTCTCCTGCACAGGCCCCCCAAAATACGCGTAATGGCCATCCGTGTGGGCACGAGGACGACGCAGGCAAAAGCCACCAAATGATATATCGATGTCATACAATGGCCGAATCAAAATTAAGGGCCCTAAAGACCCTAAATTTGTGACGCTCCGGTTCTTTGACACTAAGCGAGTCGTGCGGAGATACGAGCGAGGCTCGGCCTATTCACACGCTAGCTGCATTGAAAAAACTCCGATTTCGTCAACTGATGGTGTCTAAATAATGCCTATCTCTCAGCGCATCAGCGTTCATCGAACATTCATCAAGTGAAATATCAAACCGATCTTGGGACTTGTGAGGTCCCCCAAAACTTTGGGACGCGTCGCGTCTTCACGACACGACTACGTATTGTCGGATTACGGACCGCATTGCATTCGGGCCCGTCTGCGTCGAGTCATCAGCGGTACTCGACACTGGACATCAAACGCGTCGTGCGTCCAGCAGTTCTCCGCTCCGCAAACCATGTCTGTCCAGCAGCCCCAAAGCCACCTCTGGACGGAAACCCCACTCCTTTTCTCCAGTCACCTCTCCACGCGGCTCGGGGATGAATACGCCGTCTACCTCAAACTCGAGGTGCGTGCCGTGCCACCTGCATTTCAAACAGCGCGGCTGCAACTGTGACGCCAGAACCTCCAGCCGTCACACTCGTACAAGTACCGCGGCCTCTCGCACTTCATACAACGCGCGCTCGCAACACACGGGCCGACGCTGCGCGTCGTATGTGCATCGGGGGGAAACGCAGGCCTCGCAGCTGCGTGCGCCGCGCAGGTGCTCGGCGTTCCCTGCGCCATCTACCTCCCGAACGGCGTCGACGCGCGCACGCACGCCTTCCTGCATGACGTCGGCGCGGAGGTCGTCGTCACGGGCCGGTTCTACCTCGAGGCGCTCCGCGCGGCCGAGGCAGCCGTGCGGGCGCAGCCCAACGCGTACGTGTTCACTGTAGATAGATGCTGCGCTGTCCTAAGTGCGCGCGCTCACGTCGGCGTCAACTTCTTTTCCGCAGTGTGCTCGTGCCCGCGTACGACCATCCCACGCTGTGGGAGGGCCACGCGTCGATGATTGCAGAGATACGGACGCAGCTCCCAGGCGGCATCAAGCCCGCAGCGGTGTTCTGCAGCGTCGGCGGCGGAGGGCTGCTTCGGCGGCGTGATCGAGGGATGCAGAGATGCGGGCTGGGACGACGGTGCGGCGTTCCTTCCTTTCCCAGAATCATGGGCTTAGACGGGAGACGTAGTGCCCGTGGTCGCGCTTGAGACCCACGGCTCCGCGTGCTTCTACCACTCGGTCGCTGCAAATCGCTCACCCGCCGACGACGCCCCCACCGGGGTGACTCTGCGCACGAATGACACGCATGGCGTGCGCGTCGCGCACGTAACCGAACTCAAATCAAAGGCAACGTCCCTCGGGGCGTCGGAACCGTCTGCGGGTGTGGTGCGCGCCGCACTGGACCGCGCTGGTGGCGTAAAGTGCGTGACCGTGCCAGATGAAGTGACCATGCAGCTCGCCGGGGCG
This sequence comes from Lactarius vividus, assembly GCA_021527035.1. NCBI lineage: Eukaryota > Fungi > Basidiomycota > Agaricomycetes > Russulales > Russulaceae > Lactarius > Lactarius vividus. The sequence continues at coordinate 84,956 of JAKELG010000114.1, forward strand.
TTCGCAGGTGAGTAGTCCACATTCAGGTATATATAAGCAACGCTGGGAGACCGGACAACAGACAATCATAAATTCTTGGTGGAGTTGGCATGCTCAGCAACGCTGGTGCCTGCGTATAAGCGCGAGGTTGTGACACGGCTGGTACCGCCGACTGGGGTCGAGAAAAAGGCACTCGTGTTCATTGTGTGTGGTGGGTTCAAGATATCGCAGCAGGATTTATTAGAGTACTCGGAGATTGTCCGAAAGGACTTGGGGGAAGGGGGGAAATGGGATGCCATGGTCGACGGTGAGAAGTTGCAACTCGACACGACGATTTGAGAGGCGTTTGGTAGACAGTCTAATTTGTACGTGCACGAGGGTAAGACGCCCAACGAAGACACGGAAACGCAGCGCAAGTACTACAGCACTATTGGGACTGATTTTTCAGGTATCATGAAGACATAGGGCTTACCTGTGGCAATGATCTACACCAGCTTTTCAGCCCCCTCGTTGGGTGAAGGGCCCTCCGTAGCCTCGTGCTCACGTTGCGCACGCAGTGCTGCCTTCTCCGCCTTGATGCGTTCAAGTTCCTGACGCACAGCCACATGGTTGGTCGGCATGCTACTACTACGTGCCGTCCTGTCATCGGATGGAAATATTCGTTCTTTATACTGAGCGACCAAATATGTGGTCATGCAAGGCACGGCTGAACGAGGGTCTAAACGTACGCACCGGTATCACGTTCGTTCTGTACCATTCCGGGTCCCCGTAGTGGAGAAAAACGAGGACAGGGAAGAAGACATAGACCGCAAATTTGAACACTTCTAGGTTTGGTCCAGCCATCGGCAATGACTGTCACAGTCTAACACGCTCGAATGAGCCTTGGATTGAACGGTCCGAACAACCGCGAGCGTCCCGTCAACGGAATGTCATTCGGCGGTACAGTAAATTTACAGGTACAAATCAAATTCTTCTCAATACTCTCTCGCAACTTTTTGGTGCGTCGCATGCGTCCTGTACGACATTGACGATTATACCGCCTCCAGAGTGCGCACGCTTAGCAGGGTTTCGTATAGGTACCGGAATGCTCAGGGGCACCCTCCTGCCTCTCAACCCGGCCGTGTACCTTTTCATGAGAGGAAACGCCGTGCTTCCCGAGTGTGGAGAGGGCGTGAATAGAGGAATCTTGCTTGGTGAGGTCCTCGGTAATCTCGCACTGTAGATCACTAGGTGAGCGACCAGCGTTGTCATGTGGTTCAATCACATACAAGATCAGCGACGAGACGATCCAGGAGAGCCTCCGTGAAATTCTCTTTTACGACCACACGTAGAATGTCGACTTGACTGAGATCGGGGGCAAGGTCGTAATTTGGGACAATCCTGTATGCACAACGTAGGTGAATAATATCCACACTCGAGGTACTACAGTTGCACCAACGTACCATCCTTTCGTGCGAAGTAGGGTCTGGACCCATTTCTGCTGAATATCCGGGTGCTTCTGTTGGAAACCATCTGAAAAGCGGAACGCTACGACAGGGAGACCCGCTTCGTACGACTTTATGTATGTCAGCGAATTTGTTTAGCATTGCAAGATGAGGGACTAACCTCAACATCCTCATCATTCGCAGTGTGAGTCGTCGCGACGTTGCCCACGTGGCGATGGATGTCGCTCAGCACAGTGAAGTAGCCACTTCGTTCAAGGGCACGGGAGAGGGTCCGTGCGTTCTTGAGGTCTGTCAGGGCGATATTGCGATATCCTTCAAAGCCGAGATTGAGGAAGTTGAAGTATTGCGCGATGATAGGATGAGCAGGTCGCGAGAAGTTCAGGGAGAAAGAGTATTCTACAGAACCAAGGTAATGGAGCTCAAAAATGAGGTCTTTGGGGAGATACTTTGCCGAGCGCCAGATAACCCAGCCCACTCCGACGTACGCAAGACCGAACTTGTGACCGGATGTATTGATGGAAACGACACGCGGAATTTTGAAGTCCCATTCCAATTTTGGAGTAGCAAACGGGGCGATGAAGCCCCCAGACGCACCATCCACTGCGATCGTACTTATGTGAGCGCAAAAAAAGCACGAGCATCACTAGTCATACCGTGGATTGGGACTGAATGGCCGGTTCTCGCCTCGTACTCATCGAGCAAGTCTGCCATTTCTTTCACAGGTTCGTAATGCCCGGTATATGTGCCTGAATGCAAACGTTAGATAAACATACGATGCCAAGGCTTAGAGAATGCGTACTGCCAAGAATCACGTATACACCGATCGTGTTTTCGTCAACATATTCCATGGCTTTCTTGGGATCAAGCCGGTACTTGCTTTCAACGGAGATTGGAACGAGTCGCATCTCTACTTCGAAGTAGCGTGCGAATTTCTCGAGAGCTACCTGAGCGTTGGCACCCATGATGATGTTGGGACCAGGCTCATGGATCGATTTTCCCGCGGCCTTTCGTTTCTCCTGCCAGATACGCTTCATGGCAAGGCCCCCGAGTTGAATGGCCTCCGAAGAGCCTGTCGTGGCAGTACCCACGGCATGATGATGTGACGGTGCGTTCCAAAGTTCGGACAGTATGGAAATACCTACCGGGCCACGGGTCAGCAGTCATCAGCAAAAGTAAGTGTGTTACTCACAGCGGGTGTGGATGTCCTGAGTCATAGGATACTCATCCTGGTCGATCAGGTTCTTAGAAATATTCTCCAGCATGAGCTTGTCGGCAATGGGTGGCATCCAAGTCTGCACAAACGACGCTAGATTCAAGAGGGGCTGGCCATCAAGAGAGAGCTCGTCATGGATGATCTGATAGGCAGTCTCTTGGTCGACACCCTGTGGTAGCGTCAGTTCGATGTTCTCAAGACAAACGTATATGCAGTTACCTTGGACGGTATTTTGTATTTCGGGAGGGAGGATGAACCGTAACGAGACCCGTAACGAGACCCCCCCGCATGATGAACTGTGTCCTGATTAGAACCTGTCAAATGATGGGTGGATCGCGACTTTATTTCTTTGTCCTATAAAACGCTAAGTGAAATACTACAGGTGAGACGATGGACGGTCACCTTTGATTCTTTGATAATATGCTCCGGGTTAACTCGCTACGAGGGACGAGTGTGAAAACGTATGAAAGTGAAGAGAGCGGGCGGAACCCACCTTTGATAGAGCCATGGTTCAAGACGTTGGAGAAGGGAGAAGTGGTAGAAGGAGTGGTTTATGCGAGGGGTTCTTGTATGCTACTGAGCTCAGTCGGTAGCGCCCCTGACGTCATATATGCAGTTATGTTACTATTATTGTAAAATGCAACTAACCTGAGCTAGAACAGGGCTAGATTCTCGTCCCGTGAAGCCCGATCGCAACTTTGACCACCGACGCAATCAATGTCCATCCATGCGCCACCATCGATTCACTCAATCAGACTCAAAGATTTCTCTAGGTACTCTAGGTAGACTCTGCCCACGTATGACCACTTGGTTCATTCTGTGAATTTTTATCGTGACCTTCGTGCCTCTTCACTCAGTGATTCAGCTGGCCTCTACGGACAGGGCAAAGGTCAGATAGTCTTCAGAACCTCCTGTCTGATCCGGAGGCGCATAAATATCTCACCAATAAGGTATGCTTTCCACAAGTCATTTCTGATCACGGATGCGCCCGGAACGTATTCATACCTCGTGTGTTGGTACTCCCACGATCGGTATCAGTGACCGGCCGTGCAGTTACAGTCCCATGGTAGCCGCCGTTTGTTCTGGAGAATCTTGAGTCCTCGTTTGTTGTCAGTCAAGTTAAGCGACAATGGTAGGGCCTGGTGATAGTGCCGAAGTCAGTCACTTGTGCCAAACTGCGCTGAACAGGGGAACCACACAAAACTCCGAACCCCATATTAGTAGGTGGAAAACGGGGTCTTGATGGTCTAGTATGCAATCATTTCCTTCTGCCAGGCTTCGTACGTGGCCAAATAGAACCGTTACATGAAATGCAAGAACGCAAGGTCGGATCGCGCGTGACGTCTGGTATTACTGTAGGACGTCATGCAATACTGCGAAGATTTCCGAGAGGACTCTAGAATCACTGTTTCAAACTTCGAGGACTACTGCAACTTCAGCAATAGTGCCACTTTTCTCTCCCACCGCGGCGATCTGGCCCTCCTGCCTGCCCCGATGACGCTGCGGGTGCGGGCGATGTCTGCTGGTGCCAATGTACCCACACCGGTCTCAACCCGTTGCACGCATTCAGTAGAGTGCCTTCCAGGCCCAGGTTCAGCACAAAGCCCCCGATGTAAATATCACACGCACGTGTGATGATTCCCTGCCATGATTTGAAGCTCGGATCAATATCCGTTTTGAGGGAAGGTCCTACTCGATCAGCATAGTTCAACGTGTCCTCGGAGACGTTCGGCAAGATCAAGACGATGAAGGATAGGCAGGGAAGGTAAGGTGGATTTGTGATTACGGACTTTTGACCAAACAAACTGTGGCAGGAACGCGAGGTACCGAAGAACCACCCACGTCATAGATCCCTAGGTCGACAAGGCCATATGCAGGCCTTAATGTCTTAGATGAACCTTGAGCGTGACGTCGACGGCTGACAGTGTATTGACTCGGATGGTGAGGAGGGCTGTCGACGGCTAGCCATTTAAATTGACGCGCACGTGAGGTTGATAAAGAGGCCGCTCTGCCATTTTTCCGCGACGAGACGAACGCGTTTATTGTGTCATTCATCGAGTGCATTGTTCGCAAACGCCCTTCTACCCACCCCAATCTTTCGGTTTCCTACCACAGTCACTAGAGATACAGCGCACAGCATCACCAATGCGGTCATCTATGCCTTCCTCATCTCTTATCGACCCTCAGGAAGACCCAGTCACCATTGCAGAGAATCAAGTTGCTGCTATGTTGGATAAGCTGGAGAGCATCGGTGCACTGAAACGGTCAAACCGGATGGAACTCGAGGAGTTTATCAACCCACCAGAGGAAGCGTATCCATACAACATCACAGACCCAGATATACTCAATGCAGCCATGAAGGCGGAGGAGGAGGAATATGATGATGATGAAAATGAAGGTGACGACGACGAAGATGACGTTGACGTTGACGCCGATACTTTGGTGGAACCACGTCCAACACGTGCAGAGACAATTCAAGCAGCATCAACGATTATCCGCTATGTCAAGGACAAAGACGGTGCATATTTTCGCGAGCTGGAATCGACGTTGACTTATTTCGTAGAGTTATTACGCAAGGAGGACATGGCAGATACGGAACCATGACCCAGGTCATATTTCACCACACAAAGTACATATAATAATTTCAATGTCTTTTTTTATATACAAAACACAATGTTACGCATATCCCAACGGGAGGCATCTGTGGTAAGGCCGACGGAAGACACTCCCACATTCCACGAATATTCATGAATAGCCTCTGTCGCACGGCGTACGTGCCTTGACTGCACTGAGATTAGATGTGGCCGCGTGGCATACCTAAAAATAACGGGCGCTCAGAGAAAGAAAGAGAAGACCTTTTCCCTCGCGGCAGAACGACGGAGTGTGCGTGTCCCTCCAAGGTCTGTTGAGGCAGCGTCTATGTACCTCACTGTCCCCGGGAAGCCCCTTATGAAGTAACTTGCTTATGTCTGAGTGAACACGCGCAACAGAACTAGCGGTGATAATTGTCAATCACCCTCGCTCCGCCGTGCCGTCATACTGAATGGAAACGAGCCTTTTTTACATCGGGCGGCCGTGATGGTTCACCCCCATCAACGCCCGGGTGCAGTTGTGAGCTATCGGGGACTAACTTGCGTAAATGCATTTGTTACACTGCTGCGCAATTTCCCTCCCGAGTATACTTGCATCGCTTTTGAGACGACGCGATCAATTGTTTGCCGCCAAATGCGGCTGGAAACTACCGTAGCGACAAGTGGGGACTCGTACGCCACTACGCCACTTTTCTTGTGATGGATACCTAACCTGTCCGTGGGATACGAAACGGCGGCGGGGCTGCGAAGACCAGTACCAACACTTCTAGTGACAATCGCATCACTTTTGTACATGTAGACCACTAGCACAAGGAATGAGCCAATAGGCAGAGAGCAATAACACTCGGCATGGAGTTAATCTCCCTCGTCCATTCTCATGCTATCGCTGACAGGAAATGCGCAGCAACATGGGTCGATTGAAAGAACGGAGCGCTGGTGGTGGGTGAGAGAATGCGCCAAAGGAGGGTGGCAAGCATATGGGAATTGGTTTTCCAACTGTTTCCCCTCCCAATCGCCACCAGCTAGCGCTCCCACGCCAAACAGAACAGCACCCGTATCGTCAGCCGCACGTCAAGCCCTATTTAAAAAAGAACGAAATTGCCCGCCCCATGTCAACTATCCCAAGGACTATCCACCCTATCTTTGCATTTCCTTGGCACCAAGAATCTATAACGCCCTCTCACGACAATGAAGTTCTCTCTTGCCTTGGCCGCTGCATTCCTCCCTGTTATTGTTAATGCCCAGTATGGCCCTCCGCCTCCGGCCCCAAGCTCTAGCTCTTCTTCCTCTGCTGCCGTTCCATCAGCACCTGCGAGCAGCTCGAGCAGCGTCAATGTTAGTTGCGCATTTGTTATCCTGTCTAAGATTCTGTTTAAGTTGACGTGTTGACGTCCCTCAGGTCGATGTTTCCCCTGGCGGTGCACTGACGTTCAACCCGTCGGACTTCACCGCGGCCAATGGCACCACCGTGACTTTCTTCTTCCCCCAGTACGATTTTCCCCATGGTCACTATGTATATGCAATGGTGCTCACACACTTCGCTCACAGGAGCGCTTCTCACTCCGTCACGCAATCTTCGTTCGCAAACCCCTGCACGTATTTGGCAGCGGCCAACGGCGCGTCTGGCGGTTTCGATTCCGGCCTGCAGACTGCGAAGCAGTTCACCATCAAGGTTACAAATGATCAAGAGCGTAAGCCGACATTTCCGTCACCGTCATTCGTCGTCGTTAATTCTTGTGACAGCAATCTGGTTCTTCTGCAAGTCGGGCAAACACTGCGGTCTCGGAATGGTCGGGTATGTCGTTTTTTTATTTTATTTTAAATTTCGCCGTGTACCAGCGGATTCTTGCAGTTCTATCAACGCCCCGACCACTGGATCGAACACTGCTGCCGCCTTCTTGGCCGCTGCGAAGGCAATCGGCACGAATGAACAGACCGTGGGTCACTTCCCGTCCTTCGTATGCTCCACATGCTAATGATGTTCTTCGTGTGACATATAGGTGTCCGATAATGGACCGGTGACAGGCGGTGTGAACGCGGTGGCGACGGCCACGCCCGCTGCTACATTTGCGGCGTCTTCGGCGTCTTCTCCTGCCAGTTCACCAAGCACCTCCAAGTCGGCGGCAGATCACCTCGTTGCAAGCGGGGTCTTTGCGTTCCTGGCTGCAGTATTTGGCATAACGTTAGCGTAAGCATGTAATCGCCATGAGCAAGGGGCTTTACTGTCATGCGTGATGACTGTGAACTTTACTTGAGGCGTTCTCTCACCAGGCGTCTGTTAGTAATACATACTAGGGTGCTGTCTTATTATGATAGAAGCAGGAACCACTGTATGATTTCGCTTTGCAAGCGAAAAGCAGCGTGAGACTTCAGTACTTGAGTAATTGGGCCTAGCTGAGACTCAGGTCGTGTTCTCAACGTGCTTACACGGCGACTCCGTGGATTACGTTAGATGTGTTGTTGGGCTTGCACTGGCTATCAAAACGACACTGTAATGCCGTCATCACCCGGGCCTAACTGAAACTCTCCTCGAGTTGGGACAGGTGCTTACATTTCTATTTAGCCTAGAGGCCGAAGGCAGACGAGCTGTGGGTAGTATCAGGCACGTGTGCAGACGAATGACGTCTTCATCACTGTTCAAACGTTCAAAGCGCGCTGTAGGGCCAAAGTCATTAATAATACTCAGCGCTGACACGCTGAGGTGTTGGCTCAGGTGCTTTAACCACGTTCACACTGTACAAGTGCGTTATTAGTAAAAATTCTATCGATCTGGGGTCTAAAACTTCAGAAGACTGACACGTTCCAGGCTCGTTATCTGCCGTCGTTTATGTTGAAGTGTATGCTCTCAATATACGACCCCATGGTGAGGCCACTAATATGGCGACCTTTGGCAGTATGTTGGTCCTCCAGTGCCAGTGTTAAAGAATGATGATTCCTTTTCACCGTCAAACCTTCTCAACAAGGAAGTCTCTGTGACCAGCTTGAAGGAATGCAAGATATCTACGATAGCATGCTTACGAGCATTCACACATGGAGAACGAATCATTTCCGAGCCAGAGCGGCGGGCCGCGTTGATTCCACTTTGGGATAACACCATTGATAGGTGGGAACAAAATGGCTTTTAATGGGCTGATGGTTTCACAGGTGACATTATTTAGGTAGACGATGTCACCGGCACATGTACGTCTTGATGTATGTTGCACTCTGAGGATGTGTTAACATTGGTCTGTTTGGTGCAGTGCGTATCCCGCTCTCGCACTGGTAATTGCTCCCCTGGAGACAACTACGTGTTGCATATCCGTACCCGCGCCTGATTGCAACCCCGAACACGCACCCGCTGCATGAACAATCTCTCCCCAAAGCGACATCTCCAGGTCAAAAGTGAGTCCAACGATCGCTTGTGGGAGGGCTGTTGTGTGCTAATGGCCTTGTGCGGTCTGTCACGGACAAAACCCCGAATGGTTATAATCTAATGCAACAGCGATCGTCTGAGTACACAAAAACGGATTAATCGTGCTGGACCAATACCGACCAAGGCACTTCCAATCGCTCGAGGATGCCCCACCCGGCTTGCACTACAATAGAGTTCTTCCTGGATTACGCATCGTGTCTACTCCGAATCATATGTGACGGGGTTAGCACTCCCGGTGACTTGGTCGGACGGGAATGGCGGTTGGCTTCGCTGCAGAGACAATGCTAAAACAAAAGTTGTAGGAGACGTCTCCTTGTCCTTCAGGCCGACGCTCCGAACACTACACATGGTGGGTCGACCCTTGCAAAGCAAAAGAACAGCTGGCCTTCATACGTCTTATTTGTTTTCCTTCCTGAGCCGGTCTTATTGTACACTGGTGCAGCGCAGGCGACCCACGGCGATATGCGTCGGCGCCCGCGGGCGGTATTCACATCACGAGCATGCCAATCCGACCAATGGGTCGTGGACTCCATTGCTCACTGAACCGTGTTGAACGTGGAGACGCTCTGGTGCAACGTGGCAGTACCAACACATGGTCTGAATAGAACAAGGTAGCCGTATTTATTGCAACACTCTACGGTCGATTCCTAACTGTACCACCATAATTTAGTAGCACAAATGTCACAGTCAATCGGATTGACAGATATCGACTCAACCTACTAGTACTCCTGCTTTCCTCACACTGTATGACTGCGCGCCGTTGGACGCCCTGCAGAGAACTTTCTTCCAAACCTTCTGCGCAAACGATTCCATTCATTCATAGATACTCTTTCGTCGTAGCGCATGGCATAACCAGATGTCTGTCGTAGTTACATCTCCCAACTTGTTATATTAGGCTTCCATATTGGGATATTGGGGATATGCTATCGACCGTTGGCCGAGTGTGTAACTGAAACAACGTCCACGACTCGAGATGAAGCTCGTTGGAACAGAGCTCTTTGGCGGTGCCATCATCGCTAATTATCCTGAAGGCTATATCGACGCGTCGTATGTCGTTCGTTCGTTGATCGCTAGCCATGTCTATTAGCCTTCAGCTCTTCTCCAACCGTCCCGGCCCACCAGGAGACTCCGTCAGGTTCCCGACACGCAGGAGGTCTACCTCTCACCAGTCACCGACGAAAGCATTATCCTAGAGACGCTCATTCGAGTCCCTGTCAACGACCCTTCCGATGCGGCAAAGTCTGAGATTTTTTTTATTTTTTTCGCTTGGGGTAGCTTCTGTGCTGAAACATGTCCTGACTTTTTGCATGCCGCGCTCTCTCTTATTAGGTTCCACTTCAACTCCACTGCCCACGACAACGACGCGCTGTCCTCGTCCATCGAAGACGTGCAGACGATCCCTAACGATCGTGGCGACTTGACTCCCTCAGTCATCCTCCTCCATGGTCGGCAGGGCGTCCGAAAGTTCAACAGGACATCCGTGGACGACGTACGGATCTCTTTGGCATTGTACAGGGTAGAGGAGAAGGGGGTCGACCTCGTCCTGACGCTGAACCTCCCCATGAACGGCGAGGGCGGCATCCGCACCGAGGCGGAGTATACGGAAGCCAAGAGCGATTTCTGTTCCATCGCTACCAGTCTCCGCATCGTCGACTTTGGGTTGTTCGCGTAATATGAGGAGATTCTTGCGTTTTGTTCGTGAAAATGATCGCGTCAGTGCATCCTGCGAAGTTGCGTGCTCGCGCTCAGCGCTACAAGTAGTACCACGATTATTTTTCTGCGTGAAGCTCGGGTGTCCCGTTCGAGAGCATCCCCGCGGACTTTCACGACCCCTTTCACATTTGCACGTTTGCGCTGCAACGCCGCACGTTGTCACCTGGCGCCGTGACGTCTCATCGCAGTCCAACCCCCATGACTCACTGGTATCACATTGACTCAACCCTAAAAATGACACCCCAAATCAAACTTACCCAGACTTCCACGGGCCATGGAGAATGCTAAGAAGCGTTCTGCTGTAATGATCACTTGGGCGGCATCACCCTCACCACTCGAGTCGAGTTTTACGCCGTCCTCAGCTGACCTCGATCGAGTAAGTAACGGAGCACCTTTTTTTTTGACAGTCTCAGCTCCGCGGTGGAGGGCCCGGAACAATGTTTTTCACCAAATGAGGTATAAAACGATCATGGATACAGCGTCAGCCGAGGAACCAAAACGATGGAACAACTATAGTACACTTCAAGCGCGGCTAGAATTTGGGTGGGTGGGGGAGCAACCAATTTATTGCCACTCATGAGAGACCGTGACCCACCCAGAAAGCCTACGTGGTTTCCTGCTCTGCTTCTGCCTCTGGCTCCTCGTCGATGCGCTCGTGGACTGGTGCGTGATGGGCTTCTACGGCTGCCTTGGCTTCTCGTTTGCGTCTTGCTGACTCCTTGAGCTTGTCCCACCGCTCGCGGAATTTCGCAATCATTGCTTTCTACAGTGCTTTTGAGTAGAGAAAATAAAGCTCTCGAGCATGATGACGAACCTGCTTTTCGTTCTCCACGCGCATAGTGCGAAGCTCCTCTTCTAGCTCTTTGACTCTACGAGAAAGCTGTGCATCTCTATCTCGGTTCGTACTGATCGGAACTACGGGAGGTGGAGGTGGGACCAGATTGAGACTTGCTATGTCGAATGTAGATTGGCCGGGTCGTTGTGCTGCATGGAGCGAAGCGCCCATCGCTCTTTGCGCCTGCAATCCCGATGATCAGCAAAACTGGCTAGAGGTCTGGTGGGCTGGAGTACCTCTCTACGGGCAACTGCAATGTTTTCTCGCAGCTGTTGGTCATGTTCTTGTCTCAATTTCAGCATTCGCTCAGCAGTTTCTAGTCGCTTTTGCGTCGTTTCGAGTTCAGAGCGAAGAGTCTTGTTCTCCTCTTTTAGCACCGACGGCTGAAGGCTCAGGTTTTCGACGGAATGAAGCAAAACGAGTCGGACGAGTCATAATCTTACGACACCCGCGTTCAGCGTGGCTCACACTCCATAGTGGTACGCACCTTCTTCCGCTATCTCGTCAAACTCATTTCGCAGATCAATGACTGACTGCCGCAGGTGGGAAGCTTTCGTAGCGTCGGGGAGACGGGCGTCGTCCATTGTAGTCGGGGAAGAGCCGTCTGGAGACTGGGCCTTCGAGCGACGTACCGAGGAACGCGCGTCTCGAACGTGCACTGCCCTCGGTATCAGTATCGCTGCTGTAGCTGCCATTCCGGCCGAGATCGCGTTGTGGGGACTCGGTGAGTCCAAGAGAGGTGGTGACGAACGCCAGAGGCTGAGAAACGTGATCTAGGTGCTCCATGGCCTTCCAAAACGTGTTGAAGGCATCGCTGGCATCCGTCGACTGCGGTCCGCATGGCGCTGAGTGGCAGGCGATCAAGAAACTAGGTGCAACGTGCGACAGACCTGTTGCCCCAACAGCATGAAGGACTCGTCAACTTGGGAATCTGGCATTCTTCCCCCCTTTGGATACGGTAGCGGCGAAGTAGAGGACCCGTGCGTCGGGGGCGGCGAGGGAGGCAACGGGCGCGGTAGCGCTGACTTTTGAGGCAATGTAGGGTCCACGCCCTCCTCCCGAAGAGCAGCAATCCTTCTCTGTAATTCCTTTGCTGCTTTGCTGTGCTCGTTGTAGAGCATTCTTAGCGTTCTCTTCGTCTATACGGTTGTGTGAGTCGGGTCGGAACGCGGAATGTAAGAGACGAAGCACGCAGACGTTTTCGTCGTTCGAGGCTTCTATACAGGATTGAAAGGCATCCGCAGACTTTTGGTGCTCCTCGGCAGCGGGAATGAGCAGACCTTTGGAGGTGAATTCGTCAGCATTTGTCGCATGCTGGTGTGCCTGTGATCCGACGATTATGTTAAGAGAGAAGTTGATCCCCACTATTATATGGGCGTTACCGCATTTAAAGGAGACGTCGAAGTGGACATGTGTACGTCGGGGTGGACCGCAAGAAGTAGATGGGCACGGGGGCACTTTTCGGAGAATTAAAAGCAAATTTTAGAGGCAGACGCTCGCCTCCGAGCCTCAAGCCCACAAGCCCAGCGGAATCACTCGGCCCGCCAAACAAGGCGCAGCGAGGCCGTTCAGACTCGACTGGGGGGAGTCGACATCGACATGCAATATATTTCTATCCAGTAAAATGACTACTATCGGTCTAGCGCAGTGCGTCCACCCAATTATGAACCGTCTTACTCCAGTTCTCTACATCAGATCTACACTAGCCAATTCAAGAGCTAATAACAACAAGGTAAGCCGGTCGGCATCGCCCAGGTACCGACTGATGAGGTTAAGTACAAGTCTGGATCGGAGGTGGTCGATGATGTCGAGAGGAGGGGGAATGACGAGACGGTATGCACCCATTTAGCTGAGAACTCTGCCAACCAACTGACCTCCGTTCATAGCCGGAGGAGTCGGGTCCTCCCACACCAGCAGTGAGCTAGCCCACCATCTCGAATGCATCGCCACCTGAGAGGAATCATAATAAAAAGGGAGCCTCTGAGCCTGAGTCCGTTACAGGAGATGGTGACTCATATGGACCGGGTGCTGTGCGCCGCGAAAATTCACCTCCCTCCACACTGCGCAGCCCCAGTAGTCCATTCAGGGCTGAACTATCGGACGAGACACCTGCCTGGGCCGACGATGACCCGTTCGAGGATGTCGTTGTGGAGAGTATCAGCGTGGGCTCGGTTTCCGTACACACCCCGCACCTGACCGATCCCATCGCGCCGTTCACGGGCTTTGCGATGCGAGCAGAGGTCGTCAAGAGTACGAGCAAGTACACTGAGTTCAGGAAATCGCAAAAGAAGACCTTTCTCGACAAGATGAGCAAGGCTGCTGAAGAGTCCGAGGGTGGGCTGTTCTTCGCATCTCGGGAGCGAGGTCGAAACCCTCAGGTACGTAAAGTAAGGGTTGCTTGGCCAACTTTTCTTTGAGTGCATTCTACGTCAGTTGGACCTGGACGTCTCGAATGATGAGCGCTGCTCCGATGAACGACCATTACAACAGCCCCTCGTTGACTATCTCAAGGTGGACATACCGGATGTCAGCATCGTACTTCCCGGCGCTGAGAGTAGCCCATAGCCCCACACGAGTCTACGTTTGCCTTGTAGTTATTTCGCAGCCCGGAGATTAGAGTAAAACAAATGGTTTGAAGAGAGAAAAGCGCGCGCAATATCGACATCGGCATCTCCCGACAGAGGCTGCATCCTTGCATCCCCTGCTCAGCTCTTACAAATCTCTAACGAATCCGTCATGTCTATATTCCAACGCGATCCGAGGGCAGGTGCATTTCTCGGAGGTGATAGAGTATCAGGGCAGGATATTCGAGATCAAAATGGTGCGTTCGGCATCGCAGCTTCTCGATGAGATTGCAGTCTCATGCACGACACCAGTGGTCGCGGCACAGACCATAGCAAATATCGTTAAAAGTTCTCTTGGCCCGCTGGGCCTTGATAAAATGCTGGTCGATAATATCGGGGTATGTTTTTTTGTGATCGCCGGACGAGTTTCTGACATGGAAACTCTCGCGGACACGCAGGAGGTCACGATTTCCAACGACGGCGCCACCATCCTCTCTCTCCTCTCCGTGGAACACCCTGCAGGACGTATCTTTGTGGATCTTGCACAAAAGCAAGACAAGGAAGTCGGCGATGGCACTACTTCGGTCGTGATCATCGCCGCTGAACTGCTGCGACGTGCCAACGAGCTCGTGAAGGCGAAGATTCATCCCACCACCATCATCACTGGATACAGGCTGGCGTGTCGTGAGGCTGTGAGATTCATGCAAGATCAGTTGAGCGTGAAGGTCGAACAGCTAGGCCGGGATGCGTTGATAAATGTTGCAAAGACCAGCATGGCAAGTAAGGTCATTGGAGCGTGAGCATTCCCTTTCTTGCGTGGTGTGCGTGTCTGTCGCTCAGCCTTGGGTCAGCGACGACGACTTATTCGCTCCCATGGCGGTTGATGCCATGTTGGCTGTAAAGACCACAAATACACGTGCAGAGACGAAATACCCTGTCAAAGCCGTGAACATCTTGAAGGCACACGGCCGGAGCGCTCGAGAGTCGCTCTTTGTGCAGGGTTATGCGCTGAACTGCACCGTTGCCAGTCAAGGTTCGTCTCTGTCTACTGTACACGTGTCGACGCTCAATCGCCCCCTCAATAACAGCGATGAAGACGCGAATCCCCAATGCTAAGATCGCTTGCTTGGACATCGACCTTCGCAAAACACGCATGCAACTGGGCATCCAGATCTTGGTCGATGATCCGGAGCAGCTCGAAGAGATTCGCAAGCGGTACATACGATAGTGATTCTCGCGTCGATCGAATTGACACGCCCCACTAGTGAGTCGGAGATCACACTGGAAAGGATCCGAAAGATCCTAGCCACCGGTGCCAATGTTGTCCTCACGACTAAGGGCATCGATGACCTCGCACTGAAGGAATTCGTGGAGGCTGGCGCGATGGCCGTCCGCCGTTGTAGAAAGGAGGATCTTCGCCGCATTGCCAAGGCCACGGGTGGACAGCTTGTCTCAAGCTTGGCAAATCTGGATGGGGAAGAGACATTCGAGCCGAGCTATCTTGGCACAGCGGAAGAGGTCGTGCAAGAGCGCATCTCGGACGACGAACTTATCCTAGTGAAAGGGACGAAGGTGGTCAATGCGGCCTCTATCATCCTCCGCGGTGCCAACGATTACATGCTCGACGAGATGGAACGTGCATTGCACGACACATTATCTGTGATCAAGCGGACATTAGAGAGCGGGAGCGTTGTGCCTGGTGGAGGTGCCGTAGAGTCCGCACTAAGTATCTATCTGGAAAACTTTGCCACGACTTTGGTACGTTTTTCTCATGTAGCGTCAACGGTCTCGTTTATCGCGTGCGTGCACAGGGCTCGCGTGAACAATTGGCTATCGCAGAATTTGCAACCGCACTTCTTATCATCCCGAAGACCCTTGCTGTCAATGCTGCCAAGGACGCTACTGACCTCGTAGCAAAATTACGTTCTTATCATAACGCGGCTCAAAATGCACCGGCAGGTGATGCCAAGAAGGTCCTTTTGCGCTACGGCCTGGACCTGCTGAAGGGCGACGTCCGGGATAATGTTACTGCAGGTGTTCTCGAGCCAACTGTTAGCAAGGTTCGTAGCCTCAAGTCTGCGTTCGAGGCGGCTGTTTCCCTGCTACGGATCGATGATGCGATTCAAGTTGTTCCCGGTGAGTACTTTTCTTCGCTTCCAACCTATTCCGAGCTGACGAGGACTGATCAGAGCAACAACCGGAGCGTGATGGGCATGGACATTAGTACAGTACAGTACAGTACAGTACAGTAGCAGTCAATGCAAAGAGTTGTATTAGTCACGCGTTGACGCGTAGATCACATGATGTAGAGTGGTGGTTTGCCTCGCTTTGGTGCGTTTGCCTTGCGTGTAACGCTGCGGCTGCGTCTGGTTTCCTCCTGGCTTCATCCGCGCCTCCTCTGTCTGTCACTGCACTTCCCAAAAACGATTCGCGCAATTATCTGTCCTCGTGCGGCGTCCTGCACGCTGCTCGAACCGTATGCAGCAGTCACAGCAATCCGAGTCTCCTCCGACCTTCCTGCCATACCTGTCCAAGCGCTTCAGTTCGCTCATTTGGGCGTGTCTCGACGCCGACCTTCACAAGTCCGCCATCTTCTACGCAGAACGGTACTTCGCGTTGGATCACGAGAACCACGACGCGAGGCATCTTTACGCGACGGTCATGCTCCGGGCCAATCAGCCTCACTCTGCCTTGCATCTCGTGAACCTCGCCCAAGACCAGCGGTGCACCGGGTGCTTGGAAATAAAGTCCAAGTGCTGCTCTACTCTGGGAAGGCACCGACAGGCGCGGGAGGCATTGGAGGAAATTCTCAAGAACGCTGCAGAGGTTCCGTCGCGTACGTCCCCCTTCTTTAATAAAGCGTGCCTGGTCTACTCAGCCACATCCACCCAGTGTCACAGGAGCAGCGAACGGCGCGGACCTTTCCCGAGGAGGCTATACTCCACTGTCGCTCTGGGCTTACGGCCCTGAAGGGCAATCTTCCTGAGCTTGCCCGAAGCAGTCTTCTTCGGGCACTGGGACTCAATCCCATGATCTGGGAAGCCTTTGAGGGCTTGTGTAGCTTAGGTGAAAGCGCTCGCCGGATCAAGTCCCTACACATGTTAATTGTCGGTTCGGCTCTTTTTAGGGTCCGTACCAGAGATCGAAGAGCTGTTCCCTTCACGTCCCCCGCCAATTAAGCGCACTTCTCCAGATGAACACCTGACGACGAAAACGACTCAACCCCCAATTCCGACCGCTACTGGTGCGGGCCTCTTTACGCCCGACACTGGAAATGCTGGTAACCTATTTCGAAAACCGGCACCCGTCGATGCACCCGTCCGTATGGGAAGGTTGGGTCCCCGAGATTCCATGTGGGCTACGAGCACACAACTATAGTTTTCCAACACTCTAATTCCCAACATACAGGATTAACCGACGACACAGTCTCACACCTGCCCGACATCTCCGTCCTCCCTCCCCATCAACGCGCCAAAGGCACCGCCATCATGCTATCATCTCGCGCGCTATCTTCCGCGGACGAGGGTGGGCCCGCCCCAAAAAAGTTACGCGCCACAACCCGTGGGGTGGAGAAGGCGTCTAATAAATCGGTGGCCGCGGCGGACGATGCACGCTCAAAAAAGGCACGCGCACGCCCGGCCTTGACTCTTGTTAACCTCTTCTCATCTGCGGGCCGCCGTCCTCAGCCCACGGCGGTGTCCTCCAGGCATGTGCCAGTCGCTGGCGGCCGGTCCGATCGAGACGGGAGTGCGCCGGGCGTGGGCACGCGGCGGAGTGCGCGGTTAATGGGCAACGGAAATAAGCCACCAATACCCAGCAAGGCAGGTGTCCCCGTTTTACGATCACCCGGGTAGAAGCTCTATGGCTTATACACCTCATGTGTTTCCAGCCTCCTCCGGTCCGAGATAGACGCCGTCCTCACACGCGGACACGATCGCAGTCGACAGACTCTGATGAGGAGCCTGTGCCCAGTGGAGACGCAGCGCATTCGCAATCGCCTCGGTCGGCAACGCAATCGCCGCGGTCGGACACATCACCGGCGCCGAGCAACTGGACGGCATCGCAAGAACAAGCAGCACAGGAGGCATACGAGGTCGAGCTTGCAGACCAATACATCTACGACCTGATGCGGTTATTCGCCAGTGCCACGCGGGCCCTGGCTATGTACAACACATCGCTGTGTATGGAGGAATTGGACAAGTTACCCCATGTCCACCAGAGATCCCCATATGTGATGGCTATGGTTGGGAAAGCGCACTATGAGCGGACCGATTACACATCCGTACGTACTCTCCTGTTCTGAGAGCCATTGTGCCCAACGGTGCAAACACACGTTTATATCACGTGGTGTCCAACAGGCGGAACGCGCCTTCCAAGCGGTGCGGGCACTGGACCCATATCGGCTGTGGGATATGGAGGTGTACTCGACCTTGTTATGGCATCTTCAACGGACAGTGCAATTGTCGTTCTTGGCACAGGAGCTTCTCTCGATCGAACCACGTTCATCACAGGCGTGGATAGCAATAGGCAACACATTCTCGTTGCAGAAGGAGCGCTCGCAGGCGCTGACATGCTTCCGACGTGCCCAGCAACTGGACCCCACCTGCGCGTACGCGTTCACGCTTGCGGGGCACGAGTTCATTGACGAAGACCTCGACAAGGCCATCCTGTCCTTCCAAATGGCGCTCCGTGCTGACGCGCGTCACTATAACGCTTGGTAAGTCAAAGGGCGATAAAGGCGCTGGTCGTCAGCCTTCGCCCGTGATATGATTATGGATGCTTATCTTTGAACGCGTGTTTCGAACGCAGGTACGGATTGGGGACGTGCTATCTCAGAAAAAGCAAAATCCGTATGGCGGAGTATCATTACAGAAAGGCGGCGGAGATCCATCCTAACAACGCGGTGCTACTGGGCTGCGTAGGCATGGTATGTAAAAGTGCACGACGCACACTTAACTCCTTGTGGGACTAAACGGAAGTGTTCGCTAGGCCGTAGAGAGGCGCGGGGATCGAGAAGGAGCCCTCGCGCTGTTCAATGAGGCGGTGAAACTGTCTCCGGAGAACGCGTTGGTGCGTTATCGGCGAGCGAAAATGCTTATCTCTATGAAGCGATACGAGGTACGTGCGATGTAGTCACAGGCACGCTGATCTCCGAACGGGTGTGCTAACGTATTTCCCCCCCTTCCATTGATTGATAGACCGCAGTGAGAGATCTAGAATTCCTCCGTGATTCGTCGCCAGAGGAGTCGAATGTGATCTTCCAGCTGGCAAGGGTCTACCGACTGATCGGAGACGAGGTCAAGTCCGCTCAGATGCTCGCCGTTGCGAGGGACGTATCGCCGAAGAGCGCAAAGAAAATACAAAAGCTAATGGAGACGGTCAAAGACGAGGACGTAGGAGACGAAGATATGGATGAGGGCTGAGAACCTGAAGACTCGAGTCACCACTAAGCCCGAAGCATGGCCCGAAGCGTGACGGAGTCGGGCCCTTTTTGTCTTATGTATCGATGTTCCTTGTGTGCAATAAAAGGGTGATACAAGATTACAGCTGGCTTAGAACATTCGTCTAGACAATGACAAAGATGACGAACGAATGAGCGAAAAAGAGCTCTTCGGATTGTTCGGAATGATGGTAGCCGATCCTGACCGATGGATTTGAGCCAAGAACCGGGAAACCGGACTGGAAATACGTGACCATGACCTGACAAGCGAGTCACTTTGTGATCCAACCAATATAAGACGCGGGCCTAACATTATATGAGCCCCCGCCCACTCCACCCCTCCGTACTTTGCCCTCCCCCAATGCTGTACTGACCGTCCTCTTTCTCGCCCACCATCACTTCTCCACTCAATCCCGTCCCCTGTCGCTCCCCTATAGACAGTGACGGAGGTTTCTAGCCACCACCAGTATGGTTGACAAGCAAGCCCGAAAATCAAAGCACGGCACCATCCTCTTCGAACCTTTCATCGTATACCGCATACACCGCTAAAAAAAGACGCTACCTACTCGATTCATCTCTTTTCTCATCTCGTGAGTGTCGACGGCGATGTCCTTTGCCAATGTCCCGTTCTAATTCACTGGCTTCGGTTCAGTGCTGCCCACTCAAGCATCTCGTGTTTCACATCTCGCGTTTTTTTCAATGTCATCAGCTTGCCCGAGCTTGTCTCAAGTTACCCGGTCCAAGCTAAGCTTGGCCGTTGGCGGAGGCGCCAAGGACAGCTGCAGCTTGCATCGCTGGGTCCTCCTCAAAAACTCAATCACCCGCTCGCAACCCAACGGCACCATTCCATGTAGCCCCAACAACACTTCTGAACCCCCATACCACTCTGACGCAGGCGACGAGGATGAAGAGCTGTGTTGCGATGTTGAACACTCCTTCATCTATCCCGATGCCCGCAAGCTTCTTGATACTCCCTGCACTGTGAATGACGACAGCTCGGAGAAACAATGGTTCGATTCTCTTTTGGAATCGCTCGAGCACGATGATTCAGATGATGCGAATGAACCTGTTGCTCTTCTCCATGTTGCCGACGACGAGGACGACGACTTGCCTCCTTTCACACCTTCAGCCTCCCCCATGTCTTCCACCGACGATCTCAGTCACCCTGTGTATAATAATACTCCTATCTCTATGCCATACCCTGTTGTCTATCCACCTTACAACTCCCCACCATTGTTAAGCCCGCTCGAGCTCCAGCCCCTTAATACTCCCCTTGACTCTGTCTATCCCTATCCACCATTCAACGTCGCGCTACCTTATAACGCCGAGGATGACACGGATGACTTGCCTGTGCCGGACACGGTCGAGGATACCTCGGACGATGAGTCCGATGCGCTTTCGGCTCCGAGTCCCGCGACACGCTCGCCTTCGTTATCGCTCGTAGACACGAGCGCGCGGTCTTCGGAGCGCGCGCGGCGCTATGTTGTCCCACAGGTGTACGTTAGTGCGGACGAATCCTATTTCCATCACCCACTTGAGCTTGACCCCCTTCCATTCCCCAATGTTTCTGTTAATCCCTCTCACGTGGTCTACGGTCAAGAGTGCTAATGCTGGCCCCAGACGCTTTCTTCCCCCTTAGGTCACTACTGTAAATATCCTTATCAGCATGCCTCCCCCTCCCCCCTATCCCTGCATTAGCGTTTTTTGTCCTATCTCTGTGCTTTCTTGCCGATGTCATTATTTCATGCTTCCTTCCTCGGGAATACTAGTTGCTAGTTGCAGTTCATTGGTTACGCTGGTGTGCCGCTCGTCGCGTGTTTACAGGAGTCTGGAACTCGATCGCCGGCGACCATGGTAGCGGACCAAATGCGCCGTAATAGGTAGCCGCGATAAGGTATTTCCAGATTGCGATCTCAGATGCGGAGTTTTACCTTTGAGCTTTTGACCCTCGAACGGGTTGCCCAATGCTCTCCTATGAGCTCACCGCCGCTCCCCACCCAAATGAAACCCCATGATATGTTGGCGCAAACGCTCTCCCAAAGCCTCCTCGACGCAGATAACGGACCCGCGGAAGCAAATTTTTTACGAAATCAATAGGGGCCCTCGGTCAACGCCGTTCTCTCACCCAAAGTGCGGGCTTTCCTTTTTCTGGACGAACCACGCCAACGCAAACTCCATCTGACTAAGCACTCTCCCCCTGACACCGGTCGTCGGTGTCTATCATACGACAACTGACAGGCCTGGCCCTATCTTGTGGTGGGCTATGGCGATGATCATTGCAAACCCCTGGGCTTGGTGTTGGTATGCCCGGACCCGGCATTGACAGTGGGTGGGCAGGGACGACGTGCCTGGGTGCTGTAGTTGCTCCACACTACCCTCTGACCGAGTACCGAGCGCCGAGTGCCCCAGCTTCCCGCCCCACACCGACGACCAAAGTAAATACAGTCGCCTGTGATTGATGGGGCGTGGGGTTGACAGAGAATGACTACGGTCACAGGTTTACGATACAATAGGGGGGTGGTGTGATACTATACCATCCTATCACAAAAGTAGCTCTCTCTTTGGGTTCCACGCGTCTGCCGTCAGCAGCAATAATACCAAGGAGAGCTGTCCTTGTATTAGGCTAGGCTTTCCCCCCCCCACAAACACACACGACGCACATCCCCAGATCGGTGGTTCTCTTCGAGTGCCCTCTGCCCACCGCCGCGCCCCGATGGCAATTTCCGAATGCGTGCGTGCGTGCGATCTCGAGTCATAATTAAGAGTCGAGCCCTCTGCACTAAGTCACCGCTTCCCGCCCCCCCTCTCCTTATCTCCCAATCGCGTTGTCGCCGCAGCAGCAGGTGTCGTGAGTCACGCCACGCACATCGCGAGTCGCGCGACTTTTTTTTTTTTTTTGTTTGTTAGTTCATTCGACTCTCGATTCCAGAAACAATTAAATGAACCTGCCCCCCCCGCCCCGTCAACACGTGTGCCGTTTTGGTGCCTTGTGCTAACTTACGACGGTTGCGGTGTGCTTTCGCCGAGCGCCGCGTTGACACACCCCGTACGTTAGCCATGAGTGTCTGTGTGAGCGTGTGTATGTCTGTGTAATTTGAAACTGACGCCGCCACAAAAAAAAAAATTAAATTGGATTTGAATCTCGGATCGGATATAGGGGGACAAGCGTCGGCGTCGGCGAGCAGGGGAATTCGCCTTGCCGGCGGAGCAAGGCGCCCATCTATCCCGTTTTCTTTCCGAAGAATCCATATTGGTGAGTTGGCAAGAATTGGCAAACGCGCTGAGCGAAGCAGCAACAACCAACAAAACGACGGATGTGAAATCATCATGATGCTGCGTGTGTGCGAAACGCAGTCACTTGCGTGATTCGCGGGATTGGTTCGTGGAGATAGGGTGGGCCCCAACGTTTATTTGTATTTGTATGATGGTTAGGAAATGGAGTGAATGGGGGTAGGTCAAGTTGTACAGCAGTAGGAAGGAGAGGGTTGTATGGTTGTTCCGTCCGCTCGCTCGCTGCATTGCGCTAAAGGGCCCGCGATGGGCAACGTATTGTCATTACTACCGACTGTATTCAACGGCATGGGCACAGAGTTTCGGGTACTGTACGCCTTCACCCCCTTGCGATACCGGCGGGGAGGCGTCGATACCCCAGAACCGAAATGACAGCCCTGAATGAGTCCCGGGGGAGGATCATTCCAAGAGATCTGCAAACAAAGGACTGTGTGATTCTGTCTCGGGGATTGCGCGTATTCAGCCAATCACGATCGCGCAATCTGTAGCAATGTTGAGGCATTTATTGTCACATCGTGTCGTAGACACGCGGGACAAACCATTCTTCGCAGTGACGAGAACTACCGCTTTTGTTTCCCTTATCGCGAGTGCTCTCGTGAGGTGCTATATACGAGATCGACTAGTTGGGCCGTTGGGGCTCATGACCCATAAATTCATTGGCATTGGATATCACAAGCTGTTTGCGGTAGCATGACTCGGGAGTAATCGTAAGGTTCAGCTGAATTACGTTCTCTGATAGCTAACTCTACGCCCATTGGCGCGAGGATCAAGTGGTGCGCAGATGACGCAGTGGGGATGGCCTTCCTAGCAGAGCAGTCGCAAACCGCACTTCTATTTGGGGCTGGAATGGAAATCGATCGGAGTGTGTGTCTATGTATTTCAGAAACGTGACGGCGTGTTCCTAACCTAATGTCTGTCTTGGACGCGCGATATGGGAAGCACAGAGGATCTGGCAACGCCGTTCATTATTTTCCCGACTCACGGTAGTCCTCGGTAGTTTGTCGGCCGGATCCCTCCTCGGTCACCAATTGCTGGGATCAAGATCCGCTATTGTTCGTCGTTGCCTTCTCGAGTTGTTGAGTGTCGATGATGAAAGTGGGGCCCCTGTCTTGTTGATGGGGATCATCACGTTCATCACGTTCGACGGCCGTCTCCGAGTCTGGCGGGAGTTGACAAGATGTATTCGACCAAAACTGGCAGGACGACACAAGGCGTACGTTGTGCGTGTCACCAGACCTTTTGCAACATAGAGGTGCGCTCGGGTCCAGGCCCGGAGGAATCAGGAATTCCAGGGTCCTACTGTAGTCGAATTCGAAGAAGGCGCACGCATAAGTACAAAACTTTAGAGTTTAACCTCTGTACGCACACAGAAACGGGCACCTTGTCCTCAGAACGACGGCGCGCCAAAAACCCGCGACCCAGTTCTTCTTCGCCGTGGCAAGCGCAGGTAGGCGTTGGAGGGGTAGCCACGAGGACAGGAGAGGGAGGGGGGGTCACACGCGCAACGCACGAGTGCGCGAAACTTTACTTTTGCACCAGCTAGACTTACAAACAACGCTGCACGCTTACAGCTTCTGCAACGCCCACAGGTCGTCCCCGACGTACGTGACCGACTCCACCGCAATGCCCTTGTTCACCGCCCGCATCTCCTCCGTCCCGAGCTTCGTGATCCCCACGCCCACCGCGAACTCCTTCCCCTCAGCATCGAACGCGACCGCGGTCCCGGCGGGTAGCGCCGCGTCCGCGGGCGGGAGCCACCCGCCGGCAGACGTCAAGCCGGGACACATCATGTGTGCCCCGGCAAGCAGGAAGCGGATCGCGCCGCGGTCGATGCGCACGTGTGGGAGGATGAATGGATCTGCGTGCAGCAGTAGTCAGTGCGTGTATGTAACAGCGGCCGCACGTAATGGATGCTCGCATTTGTGGAGCAGGCGCACGGTGGGGAGATAAGGCCCGTCAAGGCCCTGGAAAAAGAGCGGCTCGCCGTGCAGGGCATAGATAGAGAGATGATCTCTGCTGTTGTTTGTACGGAGGCACATCAGATCGGTAAAGAAGCGAAGTTCAGTGACAGACCATTTTACGTGCACGATCGACTCTTTCTTGGGCCATATCTCTTCTAGCGTCTCTGGATCGATCTTCCAGGAAGAGAGCAGAGTCGATCGGATGCCCCGTTGAACAGAAGATTTTACAGGGGTTTGCCCTACGATATCAGTCGATGGTTGAAATCTTCCCTTGATGTGGATATTGGTGATCACAAGGTGATAGGGAAACGACTCACTTCTTGAACATTCCGCGATGCTGGAGCAACAGGCTGCAACGTTGTGTGCGATCTGTGAAGGAAAGCCTGCGACGCGTGACTTGGAGAATCTGCCACCCTAAGAGGGAAAAAAAAAACATATGTTCTTCTAACAACAAAATCGCTACATCCGAAGATACACATCTGTTCTCGTGATTGAAGCTTCATTTAGTGTTACATCCAAAATATGAGGAGCGCAGCAAAAAGAGCAAATAGCGACGTGTAATAGCGAGCTGGGGGAGAAATAGGGTGGAAGGGGAAGGGGGGACAAGTGGACTATGATGATGCCGATGCGAACTTTCGAAGACGAGACCAAAGTATAAAAAAATCGTAAGATGTCGTGAGATATATGGTACAGGTTCATATGTCCTCGTCCTTGTCTTCTAGTTGCGACGGCTTGAGCATTCCTGGGATCTTCAGTGCAGCCTCGCGCTCGAGCTGCGCCTTGCGAGCAGCTTCTGCTTCCTTCTCGTCCACGAAAAGCTCCCCGTTGTCGTCGGAGAACTCCTTGAGCTGAATCAGGAAATCACGCAGTGCCATTTTAAAGCGATTAACGTCTGAATGGTATTCGGCTAGATTAAGCACAAAGACCATGATGTCGGAACTAGACACGACGGCCCGTCAGAACAGCTGGAAGACTAGGGGGAGGGATGCACATTGCTTACCTTGATGCGTGAGGGAACGCAGACTTCAATAAATTGGCTGTATAATCGCGGACAAACTTGGCGTTCGTCATATTAGGGTCATTGACAACAGCAGGGTCAAACAGAGGTGCCTGAATGGCGTCGGTCGCAACCAACTGGACCATACGAGCAAGGAGCAGGCTTTGCAGCTTAAAGCCACTCTTGTGATCCGCGTCCGTCAAGACGAAAAATGTGTCCTGCAATATGCTGAGGTAGTATTGCTGGAAGAATTGGTTGGCGATCTGAGTGTCTGCGGCAGCAAAGTTGTTGATAATTTCCAAGCACACTGTCACAAAGTTTAGTTAGGCACGTGAAAGACGAGACAGCAGAAAACCGTACAGTTCAATCCAGTCTCAGCGATGTCTCTCATCGTATGTTTGATCGCCCAAACAATACTATCGGTGAAGAGCTTGAACTGCTGAGGGAGAAGACCAAGCAACGCTGAAATTTGGTGAGCTATGTATTGACTCCACAGAGATACCAGCGCGCGCACCTGGGAAACAATTCAAGTTTATTGCTCTTAAAAGCTTGAAGAATCCAACGCGATGCTCGGGGAACTCTGCAAAGTCCTGATTAATCATGTTAAGGGTAGGCTCAAAGACTGCCTCAAGGATGGGCGGAACTTGCGGCGTGAGCAAGTTCTAGGAAAGCATCAGGTCAACGTTCTCGTCGTCGAAGAGAAGGTACCTACGCCCAGCCGTGAAGTAATCGTCGACATTACGTTCAGGACCTCTGCGTCGCGTGCCTCAGGGACATTGCGGTGATAGTCGCCAAGAATCGCGTCAAGCAAAGGCGGAATCATGCTGGTGTTGACAGCATCGAGATCTTCCGCCTTGCGAATATAAGTCTCAACCAGTTTGAGTATTTCCTTCTTGACTGTCCGCAATTGACGAATTTTTGGCGTCTTCGTGGCAATTTGCCCTTATGCATTGCGTATCAGAAGAAGTTGTCAATAGTAGAGCTCGGGATTCACCTTCTTTGGCGACCGTTTCACTTATTATACCACTGACTGCGCGATAGAGCCCTAACATGTCCATATAGATGAGACCAATCTGCGGCAGAAAGAAACTGCCGATAGAGGTGCATGCTGCTACATTCGTCTTGAGGACATTTGACAGTATACGCAGGTTATCAGGGTTGCTGAGCACATCCTTGTTAGCCGCGGCCTGAGCCATAAGTGACTCCCACTGATTCAAGCCGGCGACGGTTAAGAAAAGAGACGAGTATACGAGGTACGCGAAAGACTTACAGGCAGCATTGGGAAGCTCCATCAGCTTCGCAATGAGTTTCTCTTGCTGTGGCTTATTAGGCTGGGCCGAGATCATGTAGCCGACGGCTTCATAGAACGTATGAACCTGCTGTGGGCTGAGGTCCACCGTAATCCTATGAAGTAGTCTCAGAATTTCGTCCACGAAAGGATCTTGCTCTTGGCTTTGTTGCATGACAAAGTGCCGCCGACATTTTTGCGCGATCTTGATGAAGGTGTCGCATGCCATGTCTTGCACGCCTTCATGTGTCTCGTGCATGAACTCGAACAGCTTGTTGACAACGGTTTTGAGGAACTTCCAATGTGCTTTCAGGAAGCGCGGATATTGTCCAACAATGTACATGATGTCAGAGGCGACGACGGCCTTGTTGTCCTTGCCGCGTTTGATCTCGCAGAGGCCAAGAAGGTCCTTGATGACGGTCACCAGGAAACGCTTCTCTGTCTCCTCGTCTACAGGCAAACACATGGGAACGGGTTATGAGATGCAGGCGAAGTTCACGTACTCATTGCCCCTGAAATTGACCCGATGGCCCAGCACAATGTATTCAAGTTTTGCCACGACCATTCTGAGCCGTCTACTTGTTTTGCAAGCTTCTCGGTAAGAATGTTTTCGGTATCGGCGACGTCTAGATGGGTGAGATAGACCAAGAGCTCGCGCATCGACTTGTAAAGGACGATGGTGTCCGACTCTTTCATGAATTCACGGACAATTTCACCTTCCTCGTTCTCAACAATGAGGACCTGCAGATGTGGTTGAGCTGACTGCACGATAATACGAAGTGAAAGAACGCGAACCTCTTCCGGCTTCACCATCTTCTCGATGACGACGAGGCGCAAATTTGATAGCACGTCGGAATAGATATTTTTTCGTAAAGATACACCGTTGAGCATATTGTGCGCTCCGTTGGTTCCGCCGAGGCTGAGACCCATGAGGAGACCACTGTCACCAATGGGTAAACTCTGAATTTCGTCGTACAGCTCAGCGACAAGTTTCAACCAGTACTCCAAACAGATCTTGAAAATCTCGCGTTCGTCGACTTGCGATATCTTGACCATGTACAAGTGGGCGTTTAGTAAAACATCCTGAGTACGTTCATTTTCAACAGTCTTCAGATGGTTTTGAAGGAAATTGCCAAGAAATAGCGCGAGACTAAGGATGAACTCCTGCCCCGCATCATTCGAGTGCGCATATGCTTGGGCGATGTTCGTATTTGGGGGGACCATCCGGTTGATTGCTGTCATGACCATCTCGAATAGGGAAACAAACTTTGGGTCGTACTCGGGGCCAACACTGAGAGCGGCAACTTCCGCAAGACACTTCAAAGTGAGATTGCGGAAGTCAGGTGCTTCGAGGAACTATTCGAGGCCGATTAGTGGCTAGCAGAAGTTACGCCAAGAGAAGCTCACGCGTTGAATGAGAACGTCTACGATCGTAGTCTCGAAGATGTAGCCCAGGGGGATCCAGTTCAAGAACCGGAGTAATGTCTCGAGAGTGGCTCTCACTAGAGAGGTCTTGCTAGCCTCCTCCAAGATCTCCGCGCATAACTTGAAGATTTCTGAAAACTCGCCGCACATTTGGTTTTTTAGATTCTTGATCTTTGTCTGAGTCAGTTGCTCGGCCGAATAATCGAAGACTTCTTCCGACAGGAGCCTGAGTATGACCATATTGTTCTCGCATAGAGCCAAATTCGTTTTGCACGATTCCACGAGCTCAGGGATGAATGTTGGCCAGTTGTGCGGCCACTCCTGTTTCAATATCTGTGGGCGTAGAGGTGAGCGCGACGCGACGCAAGAGAGAAAGTAGACAAACTTGGACCAACGCTAGGTTGAGCTTGTTGATGTACGTTTTTTCTCTGCGCAGAGTTGCTTCGTCCGACGCGATTTTGACGGTGATGCCAACGACAAAATTGCGTACACCTAGATTTGGTTAGACTCGACGACGCTTACGGCGCAACGAACTTTGCATACCTTGCCGCTGTGCCTCCGGAAGGGTCTTCCATCGGGTGTTGACCAGCCTTTCCAGTATTTGCAGGCCGATAAACTAAGATCAACGTGATGGTCAGTCGCGTGTTTGTGGTTCGCGCTAACACGTAAACGATTGCGTACTTTGGTTTGGGAATACGATGATCGCTCCATAATGTCTGGTACTCGTGTCCAGGCATCCGGATGTTCTTGGAATTGCGTGAGGACTTGTTGCGCTACTTGTTGCTAATGGCGGGGGGCAGATAACACGCGAGATGAGACTAAACGTTAGCGCAAGATCACAAATTAAAAACACTAACATCTTTCCCCCCAGAACCAGAGTATAGCGCCATGACGACATTATCCATGAGAGTAATATCGAACTCCCTGGAGAAATCTAGCAGAGCCTACGAAGGGTCGGTAATTAGATTGAGTGGGAAGAGAAATAAAAGTACATTTTGTGCGCTCGCCTCCATGAGTTGCAAAGGGTCTGGGATAGATACGTGGATGGCAAGGAAGAGGATGACAAGAAAAACGGATGAGGGCGAGCGATTTGTCCGTCCATCCGTTGGATCTTGTCGTTCTGGGGCACAGGGCGACGATTATGTAATTAATTCTCACCACAGGCTAGATCCGAGTGTCAGCCATATCAGGGGCCGAGCAAAGTCAAAATATCCACACTTGCTTATAAATCAATCAAACGCGTGACGTCAGACCCTCACGTTAATCACGTGGTATCTATAACACGGTCGTTCTTTCGTTTTCTTCGTCTCCATACATTCCATGTTGCCTGGCCCTTTGCCAGACCTCTCACCCGGTCCTCCTGACTCATTGCTTGAATCTCTTCCTGAGGTCATGTGCGAACGCTCTAGATTAGGTCACAAATGGGCACCGTCTTACAATTATTGATTTCAGTGAGAACATAAGCAGCATCGCAGAGCTCATCGTGCCAGAAGATGATTACAGGACGATAGACGCCATTCATGACCAGATAGATGAGGAAGAAGCTGAGCGAAGGGAGGAACTTGAACAAGCTCACACCGACTTAAAGGGTCTTCTATTTATTAGCTGCTTGTACTACGTTCTGATCTTATGGACATTAGCTCTTGCACGCATCCTCGACGCCGCTCGCACCTCTTCTACTCGTCCTCGTAATGTGTCTTCAGCCGAGAAGCACGCAGAAAACCTGAATCACCTCGATGCTGCGCGACTATCGTTTGCCAAGGCTCTGAACGATGCGGAGAGTGCCAACTCAAGTAAACAAGCCGAGGCTTCCCAGCTCATGGAGGAACTCCGCCAGCTAGAAGAGAGCGATCCGGCTGCTGAACATGAGCTGGACGGCAAACCGTGAGGGTCACAAATACATATTCCGATCAGTCCCGATTGTCACACTTTACTAGCTTGCGGTTGCGCATATACCGTGGCCTGGGGATTGAGCCGATTCTCGACGAGGCTGGAAACCTCGACCGTGTACTAATCGGTCAGTAGCTCAATCGACACTGTCGGAACAATTCATCACACTTTTCCTCACAGAGAGTTCGTCCCATGACATGCACGTGGTGAAATTTGGCGGCAAGATACTAGACGAAGACCTGGTAGAAGACATTTGGAGGCTGAGCTTGTAGTCCGCTTATAATTTATGATATGCAATGAGGTTACGATATTGCTTCATTCAATTGCGCCTGTACAGTCAAGGAATGGTGAAAGGTATTATAGTTCTCGTGTAGAGCGGTGCTACTGTAAAGTCCGTCAACCCGGTGAGACACATAAATATTGTGGGCCTGATATCTTCGTAGCCGTACGGACCAGTACTGGTGAATAGATACAATACGTACACGCACTTCTCTACTTATGCATCTTGCGTTTAATGTGGTGGCACCACTTCCAAGCTAGGGAACTGACATACCCGGTCAACTGTGGTCATTTATGACGAAGAGTATACTCACTTCCATATCCGCTTTCACGGACCAGATTTGTCGTTGGCCTTTGACACATATCTCCCGGACCTTGGCCTCAATCGCGTTTTTCTTGACCCCATGAGTCTTCAGGTCTAGGTATAGTGCCTCAACGAGGGAGATCAAGCTAGTCGTGCCCAAGCTGGCGACTTTTTCTTTGAGGAACGGGAGATGAGCATCGGGGAAGGGATTTTTTGGTATCGTTCTTGGGCGCTTTGCTTGTGGCTGGTGACTACTCGTGGAATTCGGATCAGGTACTGGCGTACTAGAGTTGAGGAGATGAGGCGGCAACGCTGGTATAACGAATTGCGGTTGTAGTTTCGATCCCCGGGGTATAAGCAACGGAAGAGCCATCCGCCGGAACTGACACGAAGGAGAAGGGGTCGAGGGGATATGGTGTATCTATAACTTGCCGCTTAGCA
Organism: Lactarius vividus; assembly: GCA_021527035.1. NCBI lineage: Eukaryota > Fungi > Basidiomycota > Agaricomycetes > Russulales > Russulaceae > Lactarius > Lactarius vividus. The sequence continues at coordinate 116,024 of JAKELG010000114.1, forward strand.
CAAACGGAGAGATATTGATGAGAAAAAAAATACTCACCGTTGAAGAGTTGAATTCGATAGTGTTTGAATGGATCATACTCACAATCGCCGATCTCTGTCTCCCAGCATGGTCCCTTGATGAAGGGCACAAGCGGAACGACGGCCTTCCGTTTTTTTGTCTTGCATTCGGTGTCCGTCTCCTTCTCCTTCTCCACTTTGCGCTTATGTTTGCCACTTTCGGGTAAAGGCGGTGGAAATGGGAATGCGTCCAGTTCATCGCGTTCCTCGACCGGTGTTGCTGCCTCTCCATCATCTCCATCTACGAGCCAGCCTTCCAGATCGTCGGATTCCTCCTCGTCGTCCCGCTCGTCGTCCGAGTCTCCCATTATATCATCCCCGCCTCCCTCTTCCTCTTCACCCCACTCCGCCCCGCTGTCGTATGAATAGTCAATCACAATGTCGTCTCGCGCAAACGGTCTGCGCGGTTTTATGAGACGCGAGCGCTTCGTAAATGTCCCAAAATAGCCCGGACGCTCGTCCTCGTGAAATATAAATACTTTTGCGAGGGTCCGTGTACGATCATGCAACTCCGAGAGAAGGGCGCGTACCATCGCCGTGTCGTCGGAAACTTCGGCCTCGGAAAGCCGGGCCATTAAGGAACGAACGGTGCTTGATGAAGAACTAATTCGAGTAGGTAGGGACGGGCATGCCAAAAGCACCTGACGTAGGTGCGCTGGGGTCATCCTTTCAGCAAATTTCGGGCCACCATAGAAAGGAGAAGACTCACCTCTCAGGTTCGCGTCAGGATCAGAGTCAGGTTCAATGCATCTCGACGTCAAGGACCTCAATGTCATCCTCGTCAATGACGATCACGTCTGCGTTAGCTTGTCGCTTTCGTTTCCGTGCGTCTCGAAACCAGTTCACAGGTGCCAAGTCTGCGTCTTTCTTGAGCACGAAAGGCTTGAACACCCTGTCAAATTCTGAGAGCATGTTTGAAGATGACGCAGCGGGGCCCTTGGAAGGAGATGCAACGGTAGTTGAGGAGGCCTTGGGTTTTCCGAAGAAATTGGCCATTATTGACCTTGCTTTCTCTTGAGATTCCTTGTCTTTCTTGTCTTTCTCTGCCTTGGCGGCTTTTTTCTCGAACCGTTCCTTTTCCTGTAAGGGATTAGGGAACTAAGTTGGCCAAAGAATTTGTAGAGGAATGAAGCTGACCTTGGCTGCCTTTTCTACAGCCTTCTCGGGGTCGATGGTTGTCTTTGCACGACCTGTCTTTCGTGCGGCCATTTGATTCTCATCGCCAGTGGCGTTCACCAGTCTTTTCAGGACGGTTTGTCGTCCGGGGCACTGCCCACGGTTCCCGTTATTGGCGAGGCTTCATTCGATGAGGCACGTAGCAAAGGCTGCGACTTTGACGGTGAGGTTGCGAGTCCTCTCACGCCAAGCAGCGCGTTCCTTTCGTTAACGGGAAGCGCGTCAAATATAGCTTGAAGGTCTTTCTTATACTGAAACCAATCAGAGTCGGCGCGAGGTGAATTTCACCAACTCACTTGGATCCGGTCTGCCAATCTAGCATCTACCTTCTCTCGAGATACCTTCGGGAGGAAGGAAGATATTCCTGATTCAATTCCCATCGCCAAACACAGAGCGCAGCAGGAGTTTTCGCGAGGGGACATTCAATGCCGTAGTTGACGCGGTTCGCTAACAGTTTCACCACGTCTTCAATAGCGCTCAACGGGAGGACAGAGAGTGAGCAGTCAGTATCGTCGTCGTCATCAGGAGTTAGCTCTTGCTGTATGTGCTTTGACAAAGTCGCGATTGTTTTGTCACTGGGCACGCGTTTACCTCGAGTCCGAAAGCAGGAGAATAGGGCGCACCTCTCCTGAGTGAACTTGGCGATAAGCGGCCAGTAGTTCTGGGGTATTTGGGCCAATGCAGGTTCCTGGCGCTGTGTGCGCGATTCTAGCCACTCCCTGAAATTGACCATTTCTTAAAATCGCGTCGCGTGAGTTACGGGACCAGTTCTACTCTGCGATTGCGCACCTTGCATGGTCTCCGTCATCTTCTCGAAGGACATGGGCTTCTGCCTAAATATCGCCTTCCCGTTCTTAATATCCACGCTTGGCTTTGCCTGTCGTTCCGCTAACAAGTCACCAGTCTTACGGGTTCTACATGATGGTGAAGACTCCAACTCACTTGTGGGTGGAGGTGGGTCGCGAACCTCATCTACAACAAGTGGTGAATCGCCCGGGGCCATTGCAAGGGATAGAAAGATACACACCTGTCTGTGGTGCCAATTCCGACATCGCTGGCCTAGACGCGTATTCTTTGCAGTTATCGCGGAATGATGCAAGTCACGGTCGCGTGTGGTGTGCGGACGTGTGTGTAAAGGGATAAATAAACAGAAACAAGACGCGACCACGTCCCGGAACCTCATTCACGCGTTTTCATATACAATTTTCACAGATGGCCACTTCCTTCTTCCAGGCACGCGCCCCGGCCAAAAAAAAGTCGGGAAAGGAGAAAGAGAACGTCGTCAACCCTAGCTTGCAGCCATGGGTGGAAAAATAGTGAGTAGCTCTCTCGTCCTCGCGTCTGGTGGACTGAGCGTTCCAAGTCGACCAGAAACTATCGACGACGTATCCTCTCAAGAGCATATCGTTTCCGTGTTGCGGAAGACCCTTTCTTCTAGCAACGTGTGCTTGTTCAGATCTTTCCGTGGCTTTGGTCTCACCTGGACGACAGCTTCCACATATGTTATTCTACGGCCCTCCTGGCACAGGCAAAACCTCTACCATCCTTGCCCTCGCGCGTCAACTCTTCGGGTATGCTTCCACTCGAACTACATCGGTGTTCGTATCTGACGTCTACCAGGCCTGATAACTTTCGATCGCGCGTCCTTGAACTAAACGCTTCCGACGAACGCGGCATATCCATCGTGCGCGAAAAGGTGAAGAACTTTGCTCGTCAGACACCGCGCGCGGAAGCTGTGGCATCAGACGGGAAGAAGTACCCTTGTCCGCCCTACAAGATCATCATCTTGGACGAAGCAGACAGTATGACTCAAGATGCGCAAGCCGCCCTACGGCGTATCATGGAGAACTACGCGCGAATAACGCGGTTCTGTTTGGTTTGCAACTACGTGACGAGGTACGCTCATCACTTCCACTACATTTTTTGATACACAACCGGCACCTAGGATCATCGAACCGCTCGCATCTCGATGTTCAAAGTTTCGTTTTAAGCCCCTCGATTCGTCATCAGCGAGACAACGCCTCGAGCATATTGCACTTGCCGAAAAGGTTCCCGTGAATGAGGATGTTATCTCTGCACTCGTTTCTACATCCTCAGGCGATCTACGACGCGCCGTCACATATCTACAGTCGGCAGCACGGCTTTCAGCCGCAACCGAGCCACCGTCTGCCATACTTCCTCAAGATATCCAAGAAATAGCAGGTGTCGTTCCTGATGCGATAATACGAAAGCTTGCGCAGACCCTCGGGGTCGACATAACTCTCATTGGAGGGGATGGGGATGTGGAGATGGGTGACGCTGCGTCCCTGACCGTGGAACCTGACCTCCGCGGTTTTGATCTCATTCGGGGGACCGTTAGGTCACTGATTCGAGAGGGTTATTCTGCGTCACAGGTACTATCACAGGTGTGTGCAAGGAGTTTGCTCCCATTCTGTTGTAGTAGCTAAAATCCCTAGCTCCATGACGTTATCGTCGAGCACCCAACTCTGACAGGGCGCCAAAAGTCGGCTTGCGCGCTCGTCATGGCAGAAGCAGACAAGGCATTGTGTGATGGCGCGGACGAGGAGCTCTGGATTCTCGAGGTAGCATTGCGAGTGCACAAAGCCGTCACATCCTAGATAATACGACCTCATTACCATGTATGCTATCGCACTATGAGCTGGCCATTCCGATATCGTTTTGGGCGTAAATTAATGTCCCGAGAATGGAGGTGCGCCGAATGAGCTCACAGCATTAGCACACTTCTCGGGACCCACAGTCGAGTAGTGGTGGTTACTACTTTCGCTGGTCTGCCCAGACGGGTTTTGCGGACTCCGGGTCGAGCTGCAAAGACGAAAGGGTGTGTGATGAGACACAGCAATGAATGACGAGCCTACCTGAGCGTTTTGTTGCTGCTTTATGCCCTCTTCTTGTGCCAACCTAGCTCGTCGGTTTTCGTCGACTTTTCGCTTGAGATCAGGTGCCATAGCCTTGTACGCACAGTCATGGAAGGGACTTTCTGTCAGAGAATTGCGCTCACATTATATGTCTCTTCCGGACTTGGTACGATCACTGCGCAAACATTGAGAGACTCCGAGTTGATAATCGGGCTTCAAAATTTGGCTCACCACGCAACAACGTATAACCAACACCCATAACTACATACGTGCCATTTTAGTCATAAAAAAGGCACCAATAAATAAACATGCGTACTTCCCGCGCTGACGACCGTCAGCTGTAGCCAGGGGATCCTTCCGGACATGTTGCTTGCAAGTGCTGCTGCGAACGTTGGAGCGGAGGAATGACGTAATTCCAAGTTATGTCTCGCCAAATGATTACGTAAACGACTGTCCTCTCCCATGCCTCGCAGCAACAAGCGGAAGCGTGCCTCACGCGTACAAGCCGAAATTCCGGACGAGGATGACGCGCCTGGAGCGTCAGTTCCGGAAGACGACGAGCTGGATACAGAAAAGCCTGAACACAGGGAGGAGAGCGTCGAAGTTAACCGCCGGCTTGAGGTAGAAGCGGAGTTATGGGATTTATTTAGAGAAGAATTTCACGAGGGTGTGTGCCGTTCCACTCTTCGATGAGCTACGACTAAAGTGTACCAACAGCGGTGGAGCAGCTCCCTCTATACTTGCACCGGACTTACGCGCTGTTACGTGAGTTAGACGAACAAGTTACAGGTGAGCCTCTCGTCATGTCTTGGTATAGACTCAAGAGAAGCAACGCGTCACGACTTTCTGGTATAGGGCGTTATAACGAGATACTGCCCAGTCTCCAGAAGTACATTCGACTGCGTCGCTCATTGGCATGGAAAGAAGACTCGAAGCCTCTCAACGAACAAGGGGGTCGACCTGAGTTAGAGGACAAGCAGCTCGCAGACACCAATTCGGACACCAAGGAAACCATAGGCGAAACCAACGGTACGCGTTTTCGATAGCTCCTTAGAACATTTATGTGATACTAGCGCAGAAACCACACGTGGGCACTTGCGACGTATTGGCTGGTTGATGGAAGAAGTCGTGCGGGGATCTCAAGAGAAGGTTGGCCTTGCGCAAGCAGCCTACGACTCTGTACGTGCTCGTTTTAGCGTGCCTTCTTGAGCCTGATGTCGACGTGATTCGAAGGTCGACAGACACGTACGACAACTTGACCAGTCCATCCGCGAGCAGGAGATGTCCATATCCTTTGGACTTCGGCAAGGCACTCACCCCTCTCTTCTTCCTGATCTCGCCGCTCCGTCGCGTTGGGCTCGTCCTACAAGAGTTACGCACAGCCCAATTCCGGGTCTCAGCGAGGACGAGGAGGTCACAGCACCCAAGATCAGTGCAAGTAGTGAAGTCACGATCGGGATGGCTACGGGAAGCGAGGCAATGCGAGGGCCCGCCTCAAAAAAAGGCAAAAAGGGAAAGAGGAGAAAGTCAGATAAGGCAGTGTCAGAAATTGAAGTAGCTCCTCCGGTCGTCGTATCCTCTACGAGGAGTCTGAGGCTCAAGGTGCCACCACTAAATTCAACAGCGCAAGCCGACGCAGCAGCAGATCCCGACGAACCGAAGTATTGCTATTGTAACAGGGTATCGTTTGGCAATGTGAGACTACAGTGGAATTTACCTAACTCGATCTGACCCTGCTTTCTCTCAGATGGTAGCTTGTGACTACCCTCAATGCAAACGTGAATGGGTAGGGACCCTAGAAATATACCCTCGCGCAGTGCTTACTGTCTCTCCTTTGATAGTTCCATCTCGATTGTGTAGGTTTGACAGAAGAACCCCAATCTCGGACCTGGTACTGTCGGGACTGCGAGCCACTTGTGCGCAAGACCGAGCAAGGTAGCACAAGGAGGAGAGGGCGATGAGTACGTATACTGCTTATCTGGTATACAACAGGTGACCTGTAATATACTGTCTGTGACACCCCTCCGAATGTCCACTGCTTCCACTATTGCGGAGAGACTGTAGTGTATGATAGCTCCGAACAGATTCAAAACAAATTTAGCATATGCACGCTACAAGTGGCGTAGCAGATATAAGTGCACTCGCCCAGGCCCCAGAGGGAAGGGTAGATCGTAGAAAGGGGAAATGGGCAAACGCGACGAAGACAGACAAATGTTTCACTACCCAAGTCATGCCACTGCCCATTGGAGCCTTCACGAGCACTGGAAGAACATTATAAACCATGAGCTGCGTCCTCCCCGAGTTGTGGGCAGGAATGAAGATATCTATGCTACTCAAGTTGTGCACCTTCGCAGCATCTGCAAGACATATTCTAGGTGTGTCCAGGACCAGGAATACCGGGACGCGGGAAGGCACACGTATATGGGTACTAAGTGTGCAAAGCCTGTGGCACTCTGCGCTGGGCCATAAGGGCTATGGGGGGCACCAAGCTGGTGACGAAAACCGGGTTTAGTTTAGCTGCGGGTAGGTACAGTCATGGACCGGTCAGTGAGCCACCCAAATTTCTTTGGCCTCGGAAAAACTAGATATGATTCTTTGTTTCAAAAAAGCATTGCAGGGGCCCTTTACAGTTATGAGTAAATAGATTACTGACTATCATCAGTAAGATATAGAGGGGGATCTGCGTCGATTTAAGGATCTGTAGAAAGACCATTATCAGGTAGTAGATGCCTCAGTGAGCCGGTCACATCACGCCTGAAGATTTTGAAATTAGCTCGTTTTGGAAGCGGGGCTAACTATCTACAGTAATACAGTATTGAACGTTGAACTATGGCTCACTCGTTGTCGCTCACTAGCGCTCACTCGTCGTCGTCTTCATTATCCACGGGAATTCTGCCATCGTCGTCGTCGTCGTCATCCTCCTCCTCCATAGTTTCCTCAGCTAGCTTGGGACGTGGAAGGGCTTTCTCATAGCCTTCAAACTTGGGCTTGTTCCACTGTGGACGACGATGCTCATGCTTAGCAAGATATTGCCAAAGTCCTATTTCTTTGCTGTTCGTAAATCCCGTCGCTGCTTTATATAATTTACCATATCTGGCTAAAGCATGAATTGGACCTCATTTGGAAAGTGTGATGTGACGACCCTTATCTCCCCTCCTCAGTCCCGCTTCACCACAATCCCTATCCTGGAATTTATCACTGATCTATGTATGTACGGGGCTTCTATAACCACCCTTTCCATTATATGTAAACATAAAAGGAAGTTTATCAGTGATATTAGGCCACAGCATGAGATTGTGTGTTTTTTGAGCATTTTTCGACAATGATTGTGTTCTCAGACAGGATCGGAGGCAGCTATTCACTAGAAAATATTAGAGACTACATGAATTATGTGTTGAAAGTTTTCCCAAAAAATCTCCGAGGCAGCTTTGGGGCAGGGTGTTGTGTAAAAGCTCAACGTCTCACTGACCAGTCCTGGCTCACTGACCGGTCCATGACTGTAGTTGTGATAACGAGACAGTGATGACTATATTTCGGTAGATGTATGCGCCCGTTAGGATCACGCAAGTGTCATGTGACCGCGCCAAACTTGGACGCGTTCGAACGGGTGAATGACCTTTCTGGGGAGTGGCGCTAATCCACACCGTGACCCCGGTTAGAGACCGTCTCCCCTTCGCTTACCGCACATGCCTCCTTAGATCTTGAACCTTTCCACCACCACTCTCATGTCGCAACCTAGGAATAATCTCGAGGCTTTGCAGCATCAGATCCCCCCTCAACAAAAATCGACATATTTTGCTGCCACTCAAAGTCCCAAGGTGCGATACGATCGAATCTTCTCATGTGAGTCATCCAACCCCAGCTTCGACAGCCCACCAAATTCAAGCCAGCGAAGGCCATTACCGCAATAGGTACGTTCACTCACTTTTGCTCTTTTGTTCGTGATGCTTCACGTCAGTCAACATAACGTACAGTGCATAATGGCACTACGCAGCCCCCGTCTTTTTCCAATCTCGGTTCCGGCAAAGAAAATTCTTACAACCCCGCTCCTGCAGTCCCACACGCTCATTTGAGCAACGAGGCGATTGACATCTGCTCTTCGGACTCCACTTCTCCTGGTTCGACACGCTCTATCCCCTACAAGCGAGCATCCTCTGACACTGGCCCGGCGCTTCCCCTTTCTCCCAAGCGTCAGAGGATTGCAGCCTCCATCTCTGACAAGGAAAATGCGTATTCCGTGTCTCAGAAGGGGAAAGCCAAGGAGGGTCAGTCACCACCGCCCCACGGGTTCTACGCGTTCGCTCCACCGTCTGGGGTGCAACAATCTGTATCCCTTCAGCCTACAAAGCCTTTCGCTACTCGGACTGTTGTTTATAATCACAAAGTGCATTCCGATCTACCAGATGTAAAATTCGTACCCTTATGCAATGTCTGATACTAATCCGGAGAGTAGAGAACGACCAGGGAACTCCAGCTACTATATGAGATCGATGACGCTCATTTTCATCAGGTTAGGAGGGTCCGCGATCAATATCGCATGCGCAAGGTTTCTAACCATGACCCATACATCCTGGACGGGTTATTGTGCGTATTGTCGTTCCATTTCCGCGATTTTTCTTAACGTTGCGCGGGTGGCAAGGGATCTTCTTGAGGATAGACTCGGTGCTATCACTGAGGCGATCGCCGCATTCGGAGACAATTCCGAGGATACAGCACTTTCATCGACTGAAGGCCTCCTTCGGGCCGTGACGCCTTCATCGTGCACACAATCACACGATTTTGTTCGTGATTCCGAGATTTTGTCTCTAATACACGAGCACGAAAGCTACCCTTCCACATCGGCTGTAGCCTTTCATCGAACTGTGACCCCTTCAACACGCCCACACGCACGCGACTTTACCCGGGACTCCAAGATTTCGTCCCTAATACACAAGGACGAGACTCAGATCTTCGATGAAGACTTTGTGGAAGACGACACGCCAATATCCAGCATTGTCAGTCACGGATCCACCTTGGTCGCAGACACTCTCGATCATATCCCCGGACCTGAGAAAGTGGTTGATGACAGTGCCCATGCTAACACAGTTCCTGAGCTAAAGTCGCCAAAAACTTCCTATGACATCCCTGAGTTAAACGACCGGCAAAACGTGCGACAGACGATTTCTAGTGACAACGAACTCTGGAACCGTGTGGACGGTAATACGGAAGACGATAGTGTCGAAGTAGTCTCTCCAGATGCCCACAAACCGGCTCCTTCGTTCTCTGCCGTGGCCACACTGCGTCCCTCTCCCGCTGAAGCCCCGTCCGAGGCCAGTCTCAAAGCCAGTCCATATTACCCAGAAGTCGTAGAAAAACTCAGGAATGTTTTTCGTCTGAAAACATTTCGAAAAAATCAACTTGCGGCCATTATATCTACCCTTGATGGTCGTGATGCCGTCGTGCTAATGCCAACTGGTGGTGGCAAGAGCCTGTGCTACCAGCTGCCCGCCGTTTGTAGGGGCGGCAAAACGAGGGGAGTCACCATCGTGGTGTCACCTCTGCGGGCCCTCATGGCGGACCAAGTCGAGGGACTGCGCGCCAACCGTATAGATGTAATGATGCTTGCTTCTATGGACTCTCAAGACGGGGACTCTATGCACGAACTTCGAACCGCTGCAAACAAGCCTAGTCTCGTCTATATCACACCTGAGAAATTGTGCTGCAGTGATATCATGAAGGGTATACTGAAAGGCCTCTACTCAAGAAAGCAATTAGCTCGGTTTGTCATAGACGAAGCACATCTTATTAATACATGGGGACGCGACTTTCGCTCCGAGGGAGTACGCCTCCTTATTTCTCAGCATTCGTACGCAGACTGATAGAACCTCTAGTATGCCGCACTTTATGGTCTCCGAACTGAATATCCAGGGGTTCCCTTCGTCGCACTCACTGCAACCGCGACTTCTGAGGCTTTGCAAGATATCGTTACTACCCTCGGCCTAAGTGACTATGTACTCCTCTCGCAGTCGTTTAATCGTCCCAACCTGCGCTACACAATTATTCCCAAGAAAAAAGACGTAGAGAGCAACATCGTCGACTTTATCCAGGGAAATTATCCCGACCAAACCGGGATCATATATTGCATTGCCCGTGCGAAAACTGAGGAGGTAGCTATGAAACTGAGGATGCAAGGCATCAACGCCAGACACTTCCACGCCGCAATGGCCACTGACGACAAAAGGCGTATTCAACAACAGTGGCAAAGCGGCGAATGCAAGATCATCGTCGCCACAGTTGCGTTTGGCATGGGTGTGGATAAAGCAAACGGTGAACATAATTTGCTCGAAATCGTACTCAGCTGACCCCCCTCAGTGCGCTTCGTCATACATTTTGACGTGCCCAGCAGCATCGATGCGTATGTTAAGACCTCCCGAGCGCGAGATCACTTGACCTAAGTTAAGTTTACAGGTACTGCCAGGAGACAGGTCGCGCCGGCCGAGACGGGGAGGTTGCTGAGTGCATACTGTGTAAATAACCCGTTGATATAATATTCTTGAGCTCACATTATCTTTCACAGATTATAGCTACTACGACACACAACGAAGGATGCTTCAGATCAATAAGGACAAGGACATAGACGAAGAGCAGAAGAACCGCAAGAGACAGGCATTGTATACAGTCAACACGTTCTGTCTCAACGAGATTGATTGTCGCCGCATGCTAATATTGAATCACTTTACTGAGGCATTCGACCCAGCCTCTTGCAATGGCACATGTGACAATTGTGCCTCAACAGGCGAAGTCACAGAGCTCGACCTCACTGGCTCGGCCACCATATTTGTGGAAATGATTCAAGAACTGCAGAAAGAGTGTATGAAGATCACTGGGCCTCTCAGCGTGCACGCCTTTCGTGGTACATCAGCGTCAGATATGGCGAGGAGAGGATTCGACACTATGAAGAACTATGGGAAAGGTTCTGACATCTCAGCAGATTTGGCTAAGCGCTTGCTTGATCACTTGGTAGCCCGTCAAATTCTGTCCACTGAGCTCGAAGAAGCGCAAGTTCCAAACAGAGCTCCGATTTCCTATGTATATGTACCCATCATTTGTCTCATACCGTCCATATCACTGGCTGACAGCACCCTGGTACAGCTCGGGCCCAAAGCAGACGCATTTCTTTCAGAGAGACAATCCTTCTTGTTGAAGGTACGCTCCACGAAGAAAGGAGCCGGTGCACCCAAGTTCAAGAAGGTTGCGGCCTTTACTTCAACTTCAACGATCTCGGTTAGGAGGAAACGTCTGCGGGTTGAAGCTGTCGATGACCCTGTCGAGCCATTCTCCCCACGTGACTCCGAGCCAGTCTTTGACGACATAGAGCCAGAAGCAGGGATTCTAGAACCGTCCACCCCTCCGCTCTTGCAAGCACGGAGGCTCAGGGCTTCCCCGAGCATCCAGGTCTTCGAAGAGCCACCGAAAGAACGGGGTCTAGACGAAAACCAGGAGTGCTACCAGGCACTCTGCGCTCTCCGCACTCAGGTATGTGGCCCTCCATCTCTAACCACCTCACTCATACGGACCCACGTCAGTTCGCCGTGGAGCGCGTATGCGACCCGCAAGACATCCTAGTCGACGAGATTCTGGAGACTCTGAGCTGCATGCTCCCTCGCGGTCTGTGCCCTGCAATTTCTCTTTTTCTCTCAAGGGCTGACGGAATTGCTTTCTTGCTGCAGATGCCGTCACCTTTAAAGAGGTCCTTATGATGGGCCCGGAACTCGACGCCGATGAGAGCCATGACAAGTGGGTCGCCTTTGGACGGCCCTTTCTGGACGTCACTTCGAAATATGCGATGCGCTTGCGGTAGGCCCGTCTTGACCCCCTTTTGGGGAGCATACCTCTCTTATCTCCTTGGTCGACCCCAGCGCCAAGTCGAGTCCTTCCATCTTTACACCCGCCGAGCTGCACGAGCTCTTCGATTATCAGGGTGCGTCAAGCAGCAAACCCGTCGGAGAGCGATGAACGAAGACGGATGCGCCATTTATCACCCTATTGCAAGATATATCCCTCACAGTCACTTAATGCACTATACATGCTTACTTGTCCTATACCATTGCACACTCGAGCTATGCTAAATTATCTTATCAATTCCGTATCAAAGGTCAGACATTGATCTGAAAGGGAGCAACACCGCATCTGGCGTAAGTCTCGCTCCGTACGGCTGGGTGTACGACATGACGATATCATATCTTTGAGGCGAGTCGGAGAAGTTGAGAGCAGGTGCTCAATACGAGTATGGTGGACTACTCTACAAGAATCCATGACTTTTCTGTAGATCCCGTGGATAAATAGTATTAAGACAACGACGTTGAACAGTAGAGTAAGACCATACAGAGAAATGGAGAAACCGCTGCTCAATACCCGCCAGTGTCCTGGGTAGTGCGGTGGGAAGCCATCTGCCTGCGCTGTGTATCCTCGAGTTTTGGGCAGTTGGAGATGCCGTGTCCGAGACCTAAAGGAAAGGAGTCGGTGAGAACAAAAAAGTTAAAGAGAGAAAGAATACATTACCTCCACAAACAGGACAGCCCTTGAGTGACCCGCCTTGGGCTGCACGTGGGTCTTCAATGGTTTGCAAGAATGGCGGGACCCTGAAAAAGAAGACGCCGTTAGGCTTAGAAAAGATGTTGTAGGGGCATCAGATCGATACGCACTTCTGTCCAGCCTCCATGAGCAAGTATTTCAGATCTAACAATGTCTGTTCTGGCGTGTTCATGTTGACGAATGTTGTCGCTATGCCGGTCTTTCCGCTTCGTCCCGTGCGCCCGATTTGATGCACGTAATCCTCGATTTCCTTCGGCATGGAAAATATGATGACGTGCTGGATGTCGTTGAAATCCAGACCTTTGGACGCGACGCCCGATGCGACCATGACGTCCTTGGCGCCGGACTTGAACGATTTGATAGCGTACTGACGTTCCTCCTGGGCTGAGACAAATAGTCAAAATGACTGCAATGTGCAGGAACAGAAGCGGAACATACTCTTCGAGCCGTGGATGGAAACAGCCTCGACGCCCTTGAGGAGCAGGTACTCTTGGATATCGTCTACCTCGTTCTTGTTGTCGCTGAAGATGATGACTGGAGGAGCCGTCTTCTGTAAGCACTCGAGCAAATAGACCATCTTGGCCTCCTGTTTGACATATTCGACGACCTGCAAAACGTCCAGGTTGGCGGCACCCGCTCTGCCGACGTTGACAAGCACGGGCCGAATAAGCGATTGCTGGGCAAAGTCTTGGATCTTTCGGGGCATAGTAGCGGAGAAAAGTAGCGTTTGCCGCTGACGCTGTGATGGCTTATCAGCAGCGCGATCATTGAGAGGTAAGGAGACAGTTACCTTGAAGAAACTCATGATGTTCCGCACGTCGTCCTCAAAACCGAGGTCAACCATTCGATCTGCCTCGTCCATACAAAAGTACTTGCAGCTGTCAAAATTGATCTTTTTCTTCTCTAGCATGTCGATCAACCGTCCGGGCGTCGCGACCACGATATGAATTCCTTTGCTCAAAACGTGGCTTTGCTCGCCCATGGAAATGCCACCCATGCATAACAACGTATTCAGGCGGGGATAGCTTCCCGAGTTGGAGAGTGCCTCTGTCCACTGTAGGACATTTTCGTATGTTTGCGATGCGAGCTCACGAGATGGGCAAAGTATCACCCCAATAGGACCCTCGCCACGAACAAAAGGGAGTTTGCACTCGTCCTCAAGCGCAAGCATAATCAGTGGAAGGCAAAAAGCCAGGGTCTTCCCGGAGCCAGTGAAGGCTATGCCAATCATATCCCGACCTGAGAATCTGAACTACGGTCAGCAGCGGTATGGCCATGAGATATTCTGAAACATACGCTACGGGGATTCCCTGGAGTTGAATGGGAGTGGGAGTCGTGATCCTCTTTGACTTTAGGAACTTCAATAGAGGGTGGGGTAATTTCATGTCCTGTTCGAAGTATAAGCTTCCGTCCAGGAAAACGTAAGGCGTACATACTGCGAACGAGTCAATTGGTGGGGGTATGTCTTCGCCGTCGACAATAATGTGGTATTTCTCGCGAATTTTCTGGTTGTTCTCGTCGCTCCGCGCACGAATATATCGTGGGGGAGTCCACCTGGGAGAAAACTCAGCGTGCTGTGGTCGCGGTTTGACAGTACTGCAACGCACGTAGTCCGTAAAGCTTCGGTATACAGGATGCCCTTGGCTAGCTCCCGGTCAGACGCGAGCTTTTTTCTACTAGCTATCGCAGCTAATATTTGTGCATCCGCCTCTTCTGCCTTCTCTGCCTCTGTCTTTTTGGCATCTGCGACCTACGTCTCAGCGAGCTGGCCAGTGGATGGGAACACTACATACCTTCAGACGCCTTCTTCGAGTGGACCTCTTGCGCTTCCACTAACAGCGCTCGACCCCTCCTCACTTTTTCTCGTCGTCTCTCCTCTTCTTGTTCTTCGTTCTCTCGCTCGTCTTCCGCCTCCCGCGCCTCTTGGGATTTGTCGCGACCAGACGAAGAGCCCAAGGCAGACAGTTTTGCAAGCTTTGCTTCCCGTCTCTGGGCCACCGGTATGTATGGTTCATAGTTTTCGTCATCGAGTTTGTACTCAGGGGAGGGGGAGCGCTGAATGCGGCGACGTTTAACAGAGGTTTCTGCCGACATTGTCGTCCAAAGTAAAGCACGGAACGAACGGGCCGGAATCTCTGATTCCAGTCATCCACCTGCGAATATGTCATAAGAGTCAAAAGTCGAGCGTCATGCAAAACGAGCGCTCCGTCGCTCTTGTACCCTGGTGAAGACCCCAAAACGCGAATCTGTTCTACAGCTGTTGTACATCAGCTTATTCTGCATTCTTTGCTTCATCAAACGTATCCGCGTGACACCTTTGTTCATTTGAAGTCCTGTGTAAGGAAGCTATTTCCCTTCTTGCCACATCCTCGGCGCTCCCCCACCATCTACAGGTCCCACCTCTGCACCTCAACAATGCGGAGAAGGTATCTTCCCATCCTTGATCGCCAAGTGCCACGACAACTTGTTTTCGTGTTTGTTCGCCTACACGCTGCGTGCATTAACGGCCCGCACCACCCGGGGACAGGGACATCGGTATCACTGATGGAGAAGTATACAATAGCTCATCTGCACGGCTACTTTTTCCCTCCACTTCAACGAAGTGCTTCGGCTTCTGGAATTCCTGGTTGGGTGTGTGTGTGTGTGTGTGTGTGTGGTTTTTCCTGATGAAGGACGCCACACACACCCATGGGGTGCATTGCACTAAAGAAACGGATAGCCTCCAACATATGGCCGAGCCGAATAAGCTGCCGAATGGCTGACAGCTTTCCCAGAAGCTCATTCCCTGGGTAGTCGAGTGCAGGTCGGTCGACGTAGCTCTCCGATTTGGTTTCCAGGGACAATACGACTCGATGAAAATTGTTGGTGATGGACAGGTGAGTCTCTTCGCGCCGCCTTATTTCCAGAGCGATTCAATGAGTTAACTGAAAGAACAGAACGGCCGCCGTTGTAGGTCGCGTGTGGAAAACTGCACATTTATCGCCCTGTCTACTTGTGGTTCGATTCGACATCCCGCTCCCACGTCGCGAAAAAATAGTCATATTGTGTTTGATGACGCGTGCCGACGGCAATAGAGAGCCATTAAAATCCCTTCAAATTTGAAGCATCGCGGGCCATGGTCGAGCTAGGCGCCACCCTCAAGATGACTGACGAATTCGATCCCTCTGTCCACTCTCACCGTCGTTGTGAGTTCGAACTTTTGTCTCGGAGTGGCAATTCATACTTATGACAATCCCCCATCATAGACAATCCTCTCACTGGAGAGTGCGTGCTTGTCTCAGACCCGCACCGCTTGAAACACCCATGGAATGGGCAAGTCGAACCACCCCAGTCTGTGTTCCTACCCGAGCACGATCCGGATTGTTTCCTCTGCTCAGGAAACGAGCGCGCGAGTGGTCAGAGCAACGGAAGGTATCAACACACCAAGGTTTTCCCAAACGACTATGCGTCCGTCCTTCCTCCGCCAGGGCCGGTTGCACGCGCTACACCCCACCCGTTGCTAGCCAGCGAACCCGTGGTTGGCGCGTGCGACGTGCTCATTTTCCATCCGCGTCATGATTTGACGTTCGCCCGGCTTTCCCTGGAGGATATTGTACGTATCGTTGGGGAGTGGGCTGGCGTGTATAGACGTCGGGGATCTCAGGAGGCCATCAAATACGTCCAGATATTTGAGGTGACATGCCTTTCTTTTTGGGAATTGGGCGCTATTGATCCAACGGCGAATTAGAATAAGGGGATCATGATGGGGTGCTCTAATCCCCATCCACACGGACAGATATGGTCCCTGAATTATATCCCCACCATAGCAGCCGCGGAACTTGCTTCACTGGCACGCTACGCTGTCAACCCAAGTGTTGAACCTTCTGCCTCTAAAGCACCGTGTGGACCCCTGGGTCGGCCTTGCCTGCTCTGCGACTATATCAACTTTGAGCTAGGGGTTCCCGAGGATCAGGGCCGCATCGTTGTGCGTAATGATCATTTTGTGGCGTTGGTCCCATGGTGGGCAGTTTGGCCGTTCGAGACACTTGGTAAGTGAGAAGATTTTGCGGCGCCCATCCAGCTGACGTCCATCTTACAGTACTGCCGTATCACCGGCACGTCCCATCACTGGCTCATTTGACAGATGAAGAGAAGTTGTCGCTTGGCGACGTACTCTCACGTGTCACGAAACGTTACGACAACCTATTCTGTTGTCCATTTGCATATTCCATGGGGATACACCAGAGGCCATTGCCCCCTCGCGAAGAGGACCTACAAAACGCTGATGACGAGGATAATATAGCACACTTGCACCTGCACTTCTTTCCTCCTTTGCTACGGAGTGCATCGGTCCGGAAGTTCCTCGTTGGGTAAGTATTCCGTATACCTTTCAGTCCGCATCTAGGTTAATCGGATCGAATTGGCTGCAGTTTCGAGCTGATGGGGGAATCGCAACGTGATTTTACACCGGAGCTCGCTGCACAGCGATTGAGGGAGTGTTCGGATGTCCACTACTTAGACGTAGCCACAGAAACAGATCCGGATGCAAGTCCGGATGTCATGGTCGAGTGTCAGTGATAGATAGACTCCGAGATCCGTATAGTTGAAATAGATTCACTACACTTGCTATCCTACCCCACATCCCGTAAACTACTATGAGTACCCCACCCATAACAGATTCACCTCTACTCGCGGCTTCAGACCCACAGTTACAGTCAAGGGATTTGGACCGTGTCAACAATGCGCTCGTCGCCCTCAAGGACACCACACCGTCCGTAACGGGTTCTGGTACTCGCTCTGCGCCAATCGGTGCAGGCGGATCATTGTGAGCCTTCCTTGATCGGCACCTGTGTCACGAATCCTCCGAATCCTAAATGCACATACAGGCTGAGACAGTTCGATGAGTCCAATCCAAGCAAGATCACATCGCAGGCGGCAACCCCGCCTAGGTCCGTTGTTGGGATTGGCGGAAAAGGTACACATTTGACGGTCTTGTTGACACGGGGCATGTTCATACTTCTGGGTTCTCTCGAATGTAGTCGAGAAGCCAGACTACTCCGAAGCGAAGATCATCCTCGCTATGGTACTCAAACCATCATTGCCTAACTCCTAATCCACGCAGCCTGAGAGTACACTACTTCCAGGTCGGACTACCCGCTCGGGGAAAATCGTATCTCAGTAACAAGTTAATGCGATACCTTAAGGTAAATTGCAACTTATTCGTCTCCCGTCGGGCTGAAAACCCATCGTCCCGCAGTGGCTCGAATATAACGTCAAGGCGGGTGAAGCTCCCCGGCCCACTCCTTCCCCTAAATTCTTAACCATCACCATAGGTGTTCAACGTCGGACAACTTCGTAGGAGTAGGGCGAATCAGCAGAGAGAGCAGTGCGTGGTGATTTCGAACATGTTTGAACTCGGACCTGCTGACCCTACTTGACTAGGAGCGGTGTCAAAGAGGATCACACCGCCTCATACTTCAGCCACGGCAATGCAGAGGCAAACCGCCGGCGCGAACAGCTGGCGCATGACTCTCTGGAAATGCTGATCCAATGGCTAAAGGACGGAGGCAACGTTGGGATCCACGGTACGTGATCGATAGTCGTACTTCCATCCGTCTTACACGAAAGCCAGATGCCACGAATAGCACCAGAGAACGGAGGTATTGTCTCACCCGAAGCTCATTGCCTGCATCTGCTAACTGGATCTACCCTGTCCAGGGCATATATTGAGCGACGGGTTGCCAAAGAGAAAGGGATGGCCCTGATATTTTTGGAATCAGTCTGCGATGACCCGGAGGTCATCGCCGCCAATGTCGCGCTGAAAGTTAGCATGGGCGATCCTGATTACAAGGACATGTCTCCCGAAGACGCGAAGCGAGATTTCCTTCGGCGTATCAAGGAATACGAGGCCGTCTATGAGCCCGTTACAGAGCCACACCTCTCGTACTTTAAGATAATTAACGTTGGGGAACAGGCAACTGTCTGCCGGATACATGGATACTTGCAGAGTCGCGTCGCGTTCTATCTTATGAATTTGCATCTGAAGCCCCGGAGCATTTTCTTCTCTAGAGTTCGTCGTTGTGCTGCTCCCTTCGAATCGCTGCTGATCTGTCCTTCTATGTAGCACGGTGAGAGCCAGTACAATGTGGAGGGGAAAAATCGGTGGGGATGCAGACCTATCCGAACGAGGACTTAAATATGCGAATGCACTTCCGGATCTGATCAGAGATAATATTGGCGATGCGCCGCTGACTGTATTCGCCAGTTGTCTTGTCTGCCGGCTCGCGAATGACTTTCTCTGCCAGGTTTGGACATCTACCCTCAGGCGCACCATCCAGACGGCCAGTTTGCTACCCTATCCCAAGTTGACCTGGAAGTCATTGGACGAGCTCGATGCGGGAGTCTGTGACGGGATGACGTACGAAGAGATCGAGGTACGAACATTCACAACTGCGTATGGTCCCCTCACTCTTTACGCGGTACCTTTTAGCTTGCATACCCGGAGGACTTTGCCAACAGAGATGACGACAAGTTCAACTATCGGTACCGAGGTACGTCACTTTTACTTCGGCTATCGAGGCACCGAGGCTTGACGGATGGTGGTACAGGAGGGGAATCGTACCGAGATGTCGTTCTTCGACTAGAACCAGTGATTATGGAACTCGAACGACAGGAGAACGTCCTTGTCGTGGGACACCAAGTAAGCTATCTCCGTGCGTCTCCGTCATTTCTACTCATCATTGTCACAGGCTATCCTTCGATGTCTGTGCGCACGATTGAGTTTTGCATTGTAAACATTTTTCTGAAGCTTTTTAACAGCTACGCATACTTCCATAACTTGCCTCAGGCTGATTTGCCATACATCAAGATCCCCTTGCACACTGTCATTAAACTTACGCCGAAAGCATATGGTTGCGACGAGGAAAGGTAGGTTTAACGGGTCAATGTGAGTTGCTGTTAGATTCACACGTTCTAAAGATATACACTTCCCATTGGCGCCGTGGATACACACCGGCCAAAGCCGAAAGCAACGCAACCCGGTTCTCCTCCCAGACTCGGGACTGGGCGCCAGTATTATGCAGAGAAAATATAGGTGGAGCAAGGAGAAGCGAAGGGGAAGGATAATAAGCCTAAATAAGGTGACTTCCCGTGTAGAAGAGAAGTGCGGGTTGTTACGTTCAGGATAACGTATCAAAGTATACAGATGTGGTGTCTAAATGAGATAGTAACCGGGACGACCGTGATGATCAATCACGTGCATGCTGATATTCGTTGGGATGCTCCGCTTCGAAGCGTTGATCCGCAAAGAGCGGATCGATAAAGACTTGAATATCCACCGTCGAGCTGGCAGAGCCGCGATTTAACCAGAGCCACTTGAAACCGACGTGGTAGTCAACGGCGGGTTTCCAGCGTTTCGTAAGGCTATCTTCTGGGTCAGACCAGCCGGCCCAGTTGTAGTAGACGTCAGTGTTATGCAGGCAATTACTGACAAAAATAAGAGTCAGTCCATTTTCAAAAGTGGGTCCAAAACCGGAAAGATTACGCACAAGTGGAGTAGCTTCGGAAGGACGACCTGTCCCTCGTATGGAGTGCCCCACAGGTGGATCATCACTCGACTCTCTTCATCCTCAGAGGCGTCGTCGTGACCGAGGCCCGTCATGTACATGTCCAACAAGCAGCTCGTCACCTCCCAATCATATACCAATGGTCTGAACAGGTCCTTGCGGTTGCTCACGATGGCCCACCAGTACCCTTGATCACCAAGCGCGACATTCATGTACTGACCATTCGGTCCCGGGGGTCCGAATAGTGCCTCGAAGGTAGGGGGTGAGAGTGCAGGAGGGAACAACCCGCTGCGGTCCGCGCGGTAGATGCTAGAATCTATCAGCCTCGCCGCGCGGAGCCTTCCGAGATGGAGTAGCATGATGCACGAGCATATGCGTGATGCGTGGTGCCATTCTGGAGCGTCCTGATTTGGATGGCTGGGCATTGAGATGGATACCCCGGAGTCCCAGCGAGAAAACTCCTCCCAGAGAAGTGCGGGGTCTGTCAGGAAGAAGGCGTCGGTGTCTACGTAAATGGCCATTTCGACATCATCTGGTAAGATTTCGTGCAGGAACAACTTCATGAGGCCCGCTGGAAGCGGTGAGTTTGTTAGCAGCACGTTTTCATGAAAAACATCCGGACGGAAGCATACGTATGCCAGCGGAGTGATCCGTATTGATTCCCCCTTCCCTTGAAATCCGATCTAGCATACTCTGGAATGGGAGCCGGTAAAATCGCACAGAAATGCTGTGGAGCGGGTGTGTGAGAAGACGGAATCGACTCTCCAGGTACGTTTGCGCGGCTTCGTCGCAGACAATGTGGAATTGGAGGGGCCGTGAAGTGTACATAATAACAGGACTGAAGAGGTTATGTTACGCGAGGCCACGACGTTGAAAATTTTTTTGAAGTACCTTCAAGAGGACTGCACCCTCCTTAGCCGATGGCTCCGAAAACATGACGAGGGCAAAGACCACCGGTTGCACTGGGGGTTCAACAATGACAGTCTTAGTTGTAGAAGGAGCTGTCCGAGTGACAGTAACAGTGACCGGAGGGGAATCGACTTGCAGTTCAGGCACGCATGGTGTCTGGGGATCGGATGATTGGCAAGCTTGAGGATGTTTTTTGCCAGGAATTTGCTGGGATGAAAAAAGTATGACGGAGGCAAGGGCTGCAGCTAGAAGCAAGAACGCCACACGTCGTGTTCGAAAGAGTAACCTGCCTCCATGCCGGTCATCAGGGGAATTGCGAGGATGATGGGGTATGGAGCGGTGAGGAGAGGCCATCCCAGACCGAAACAACGCAAACCGCGAATTTCCCACCAGGTAGTGAGTAGGAGGAGGAAAGGAGGGACTCGAGAGCTTGTCTCATGTAATGTCATTTGAAAGACTCGTCAGGGGCTGGCCTCGAATATGAGCTTCCTAATTGGTTCATTCTTGGCTCGAGCGCTCGGCGCTGAGCGATGAGCGCTGAGGTGCAATTAAAAAATGTAGCGCCGAATGAGGCAGTGCTAGGGGAATCGAAGCTAAAACCGCGGCCGGCTCATGGGAAGCATTGAGGTCATTTTTCTGAAATGCACGAGCTTCTATCCGGTTTCCAGAATCACATCACCCAAACTCAGTATTTGTAATTCCCAATATAATAAAGCTCAGTTAAAGCACCGACGAAAATAAATAATTCCTAGATAATTTGCCGAGCGGTTATTTAAATAATAAAAATTTCTTGATGCCATACCTCGTCCACACCAGGAAGGCGAGAAGCTGACCCACAGTGCTGCCATTCTCATCTACTCCACAAATACTTGATGTGACCACCCACCCCGAGACCACCCATTCCTGCCACTGCAGGTGATGTGAGCCTGTGGGGAGCCGATGGTTGAACATGAATGATGATTACGTCTGAGTCGCCCTCCTAACTTAGTTTGCACATGGCCCATTTACACCTTTGGTGTCATTGTTGAGCGCTGAGTGCTCAGTAAACAACACCGACCTCAACCAAGAGCGCCGATCCCTAATCATGTCCTGTAATGTTAACGAGCGCACGTATATCATGGTCAAGGTGTGGCCACCTCGCCCACCAACACTTACAAATCCACTGACGACGAGACCGTCTCGTCTTATCGTAGCCCGACGGCGTTCAGCGAGGTCTAGTTGGTAACATCATTGGTCGCTTCGAGAGGCGCGGTTTCAAACTCATCGCTCTCAAGTTCGTCCACGCGACCCCCGCACACATCGAGCAGCGTGGGCCCAGTCACTGTTTCGTATACGAGCGTCCAAACTCACGTATCTGGTTCCCCACCCCCCTTTCCTTTACAGATTGCGAAGTTTGGAGCGGAACGCCATTTTTCCCCGGCCTTGTCAAGTTCATGACTTCGGGCCCCGTTGTCGCCATGGTCTGGCAAGGTCTCGGCGCCGTCAAGATGGGCCGCGCGATGCTCGGCGAAACTAATCCGCTGACCTCTCCTCCCGGTTTGTCACTCACCCTAATTCTGGCTGCCCCTAGTCTCAATACGAATATGCGCTGCACACCAAAATTCCAGGTACTATTCGTGGCGACTTTGCCCTCGACATCGACCGCACAATCTGCCACGGTTCCGACTCAGTTGAAAACGCCGAGAAGGAGATCAAACTGTGGGTTTTTCCTTCTCTCTTCAACGTCTACGTTGCTAATCCGTATTATATCACCGTTTTCTCTCCTCTCTGCAGCTGGTTTCCGGAAGGCGTTGTCCACCTCCTGGATCTTTGAATATCAAAGCATCACGAGGGCAGCATTTTTCATGTGTCAACAGCTTCGTGAGAACCGACCTTGGAAAAGGCATTACACCGCTCGGATACCTGGGTCTCTGCTCTCAGATTACTGTAACGGTGATTATCTGTGTATTGTACATAGGCTCTGCAGATGCCTCTTTTCAAACGCCTTGCGGCATGGGACTCAATATCCCGTTATTCAGTAGTCCGGATGCCTCGCAAGAAGTGGCAATGTGTGTCGCCGCCAGGGCAAGTACAGGCACCCGTGCCTACGCGGCAAAGTTTCTGATCTGAACTAGATACAGTCCATGCTACATGGCATTGTCCTGAGGTTATTTAACTTTTTGACTGTATTTATTCGAGGACAGTACATAATACGAGACTGGTCTTCAACTCCCTACAGTGTGAAATTTAAATGGATGATAATGTAAGCTGAGTTGCAGAAAGAGCAAATAGGCTGAGAAAACAACTACAGTTGATTAGCTCATAATGCATACGGGTTGGCGGGCTATTTTCGCATGCAATGATATATGCACTATGGTCATTGTCACATATTTGTGACTTTTGTGACGTGACAATGGTGTGGACTGAAAGACATCTGAAAATAAAATTCCATGACAACAGGTGAACTATGTCTTGAACTATGTAGTAGTACATTGAAAGTATGAATCTATGTGTATTTGTTTTGAGTTCAACAGGTCATCATGGAGCAACTGTGCACAAAACTGGGGCAATTTCTGGGGTAATCCAACTGTATCACCAAACTTGATTGAGAGTCACTCAAGTTGAATGACAAGCACAATCATGTCACATTGAGTGACACTGTGGGCCACTTCTTGTGATGATGGGGGGCAGGTTTTTCACAGACCTTGTGAGTAGGTTCTTCTTGAGGCATGCCAGTGGTGAATCCAGACTGCAGAAACATGCAAAACAACCAATAAATTGCCATCAAAAAAGTTTGCCTTTAGCTGGTGCTAACCAAAAGTGCTTGCTCCCACATCTCCACAGCACCCTAATAATGCATATAATACCAGGCACTACATGCTGAGTGTAATGTTACCACAGGAATGTTATGCATCCATGACATGTGCTTCACTAAGTTGCTCAAGCCAAGGTAATGGGGGTTTGTAACAGTTGGTTAAGACTGAGTCAGGTGATGCACAAGTGTCACATGGTCTCCTCAGACATGCAGACAGTAGCAGGGAAGTCAGGGGGTTCAAGTGCAAAGGCAAACCAAAGTTGTAACATCTACCATGTGTTACGTTTCGTTCCCGGAAGTGCTCGGCCCGGTCGTGGACTCTGACGTATTCGCGATGACTCGGTATGTCGGATGTAATGTGTCATGGACTTCGGATCTTACTGCCTCGTGTCTCGGCTGACTGATGGTCTCTATTGTTGTACGTACTGACGATTACGCCTGCTGACTGATGACTCTATTGTTGTACGTGTTGTGGATTACGACGACGACTGCGCATCCTATTATTAGGATACGCTACTTACGCTATTGGCTACTTACAAGTTCGAGCGGAGTCGGAACTAACTCCCTTACATGTATTTAAGCTCGTAGTATTACGGACCAGGATCCCCATCTTGGTCTTCTTCGAATACCACTTCCTAACTCGCCTTCTGTGCTAAGGGCCCGCAGTCGCCCTTAAGTGAACTAGCTCCGGCATATCCCTTAGAGACCAAGAGGGATCCCCGTGACACTATCTCCATCTTCCTTCGTGAATGGTAGATTCGCCAGTAGTGCCTTATCCGCCCGGAACTACGTGCCACCTCGTCTTCGAGTATCTCAACGCCAGAACCGCCCGTCCGACTCACTGCTATTACATAGTCGACAACCTCCAGTGGGAGTACGTTCATACCGTCCCAAGTCCACCAGCAGGAGTTCCCGTAGAAGAAACTCTCTATACGTACAGGGATTCCACCGGCACGTATCAACCCCATCCCGCAGTCTTCCCACTAGCAGATACACACAGGTTCTATCCCCGAGGGAATCCACGTTACAACAGCGCCTAAGTCAGGCAAACGTCCGTGGTAGACGTTACATTAAGACCAAGATCCTTCAACGTGGCTTCCGCAGTAACAACCCGCGACCTTTGGATTTCATTCCGACCCTACCACATTGACAGAAGAGGGGAACGCAACGTCCCTAAGCAATACCTCAAAGAAGCCTTTTGGCAGACAGAGCAAGGAGACCCAGGCTACGTAGTCCTCTACACCTACAAAGACGGAAAGACCGGACTCATCCCGGTAGAATTTAACTTCGAGCACACCTGTTGGACAGAACTCAAGTGGGACGCCCTCCACTACAAGCTACAAGTCGTCGACCCGCAGGATCGAGCCTCAAACTCGACATACTACAAAGCGA